>JAOWBW010000391.1:0-38163 GCA_026119855.1 Campanula takesimana | reverse complement strand
CCTAAGATTGGGTCATAAAGATTGGATCTTTATGTTGTTTTTGTTGTCCCTCAAGGTTTAATCTTTCATAAAAAGTCATTTTTTTATGGTAAAGTTCCAATCTTTACTCATCAAATGGCAATTTTGGCCCAAAGGGCATGTTCATACCTTTCTCAAAATTTCCCCAATGATTATCTTGATCACACCCAAAACCTTTGTTTTTGGTGTCTAATTTGTGATCAATGACACAGGGATGATTAAATCCATGTTTTCCTGAAACTGGACAGTTTTCTGATAAACTGCAAAAACCCCTGGAATTCTCTCCCTAGCCGTACGGCTACTTTGGCCAGGGAGTGTATTTTCCAGTTTCTTCCCTTTCTGACTGAAATGTTTGCAAAATAACCCTTTTTTGTTAAATAATTAACCAGATTTGTTAAAATGTCCGTTTCTCCCATTTTTGAAAATACACACACACACATGCACGTTTGTTTAACTAACGTTAGGGAGACTCGGTCCTATCTGAGGCGACTTGGGTGACGTAAAACTCTTCCCAAGGCATAACCTGACCTCGAACTAATAGAATCTCTAACCTTTCCATTGTTGGGTTAAATAATTAACAAATGTGGCGGCTCCGTTATGTTTGCGTGATAACCGTGTTTGGTTTTTCGCCCTTCGAAACGAAAACCCTTCGTTTCCTTCGTCACGGGGCGGGATCCTTACAACGAATGGAATATATATAGAGAGGGTGTATACGTATAAAGGTAGGTATAGAGAGTGTATATATAGGAAAGAGAAAAGATTCGATTGATCAAAGCGTTTGTTATTTTGAGATTACTTGTTTGTTAAGTTATGTATAATGGTTTGTGGGTCCATTTACCTTTTAATAAGTCTTTATTAATGAATAGATTTGCAATTAATTCGTCAAATAAAGATATAGCAATCAATCATCAATTGAGATTAATACAATTTTCATGGAGTTGATTTAAGTATGCAAGATTATGTCTCAAGTCTAGAGAGAAAAGAAATAAAGACACTTATATTTATTGACTAGTCCGAGGTGGACTTTAACAATCTAACTATTGTCCGGGGTGGACTTTTGCTAGTAAAAAGTAAAAGATTAATATCTGAGGTGGATTTTGACTAAAGGACTCTCTAGAACCTACGAAGACTGAAAGACTCTTTATTATATTATTATTATTTTTTTGAAGGAGGTAGCCCCGGTGTAGACTTTGCTCACGCCCATCTGTTCCTCTGGCGGATGATGGCTCCACTATCAATGAGGCTTTGGATTTTCCTTTTCAGTTGGATCCAGTTCTCGGTGTCATGTCCAATGTATTGGTGATACTTGCAATATTTGGAGGGATCCAAGTCTGGTCTTACACCTACTGGCTTGTAGTTGAGCATAGGATATAATTTGCCGGTTTGAACTAGATTTTTGAAGCATTTGGCTAATGGCATACCCAAGTCATCGAACTCGTCCTTATTGTCACGGGACCATCTTGGAGGGTGGTCTAGGCACCGGTATTCCTTGTTGATGAGTAGCCATAGGAGGCATCCTAATAGGAGGCATCCTAATGGGGAGAGTCTTTAGTGGACAATACATTTGAGAAACGTATGGGTGTTGAAAATGAGCATGAGGGAGAGTGCGGTTGAGGTGCTCGTAGATGCTATAGATGTCAGACCGGAGATGCTCCTTGGTGTCCTTTAGATCTTTGTGCACTACTTTCTGAAAGAGGTCTGTTTGCTTGGGGAGAACAATCTCAAAGTAGGCTTTTTGCTCATTAAGAGCGGTCTGGAAGGGGGTTGCTTGCTCGTTGAGAATGGTCTCAAAGTGGGCCGCTTGCTTGTTGAAGATAATCTCATAGAAGGTGTCGCGACCCCGGACCCCGCGGGCCCCGGGACCGCGATCTGGACGTCGACTCTAACAATTTACTCCAAAATACCGAAGTTAAAAATTCCATTTAATACCCAAAGGTGATAATCCAAAGTTTTACAAAACCAAGTTTGATAAAAACCATATACAACCATCATAAACTTCCACAAGTTTATGCTTAATAAAATACAAATGTACAAAATCCTAATGACGTCAATATTTGGTACAATTATCCCCAAAAGGTTACACATTGATATAATGTAAACCAACCTATACAACTTTCCCCAAAAGAACGGATCCACACTCGACGTCCTCTATCTCGTGATCAGCGAGACTAATCCTTAGCACCTGGGGGGGGGTTAAGGAAAAACAAAGATAAAGAAACGGGGTGAGATAAATCTCAATAAGTTACTAATGCAACTACATGACATGCTATGATGCAATAAGCAATAATAATATCACATAGCACATAGCATTTAGCAGTATCAGATTAGCAGCGGAAATAAACACATAACAAAGGATATAGCCAAGGTTTTCCAAACCGGAACATCCAAATAAAGGATCTCTGCGCAGCTTCAATAATCAACAAATCATCATCTTCATAATGCATGAAAGCCGAAGAGAACCCCCGGTACGGAACCAATAACAAAATAATGTGCCACAAAGGGCGGAAGCCATGCCACAAAGTCATGCTCCAAACGTCTCAACCAAGGCCAATCTGGAAGAGGAAAATAAGGGCAAAAACAATGGTCGACACCATAATGGACTTGGACGGTGCCATCACAATATCTCACATCGCCCGAACAACCATAAATACCAGCTGGACATTCAAATAACTGCTAAGTAATAAAATACTAGCACGATAAACAACAAAGGATTCCAAAGTAGGGAATCATGCCAAGTAATCACACAAGAAGATGAATTGAACCAATCATACACCATAAAAGTGCTCCAAAATCCTAATTAACAATTAATGAATTTCAAACACAAACTTGATCACAATGGACCCAACTCTATCACTAAAGTGTACTACAATGATCACTAGGTCAACTAGAAGGACACCCAAGACTTGGACCAAAACGCGTCCTTCAATCACACAAAACAACAAAATGTAAACTTTCAGAGGTTGTGTGCGGCCGCCCAAAAGGGTATGTGCGGTCTCCCAAACAGTCTCAAAACACGACCAAAAGCTTTCAGATAGTTGTGCGGTCGCCCAGGCATTTTTGTGCGGCCGCCCAATGATCTGAATTTCTGGAAATCGGGAAGAACAACATGGTTCTTCCATTTTTTCAAACCCAAACACATTCAACCCAAAATCCAACATTCCCACTCATATACTAAGGTACCAAAACATCTTATAAGTCTAAAAGGACTCCTAAAACAACATTTAACAACCAAAATCGAGAATCAAACCAACAACCAAGATTTCACCATTTTTGATCAAAACTCAAATAAATTCCAAACAAATTCAAAACTCACCCAAACTTCAAATGGAACACATCAAACAATATCTAAGCATGATATGAACATTTTAGCATTAAAATGGGGGAAAAGTAACTTACTTGCAAATTCTCAAAGTTGATGGATTTCAAATCTTTTTGGCTTCCTACGATCCTATCGACGATCTAAACACGTTTCACGTTTTAAGAAATGAATAAAGATGAGAGGAAGAAGGAGAAAAAGAAGAGAGAAGGAAAAGAGAAGAAGAACTCACCTTTTTGCCAAGAGAGAGGGAGAGAGAGCTGGGAAAATGGGGTGGAGAGAGTGAGGGAGAGGGTGAGGGAGGTGAGGGGAATAGGGAGGGAGTATGGAAATTATTTTAAAAACTTACACTTAGGCCCCCTCTCTCACACTACACACAAACTACACTCCCAACTAACAATTAAGACCCAACACTTCTACACTAGCCCAAATAACTCAAGTAAAATGCTAGGCATAATTATTATAACACATAAATTGCACACATAATTATTTAAATAAATAATAATTTAAATAAATAAATAAGCAAATAATTAAATAAAAATCATTTAATTACTAATAAAATAGAGCCTATATTTTGGGTCGTGACAGAAGGCTTCTTTCTTGTTGAGAGCGGTATTAAGATGGACCGCTTGCTCGTTGAGAATGGCATTGAAGTGGGCCATTTGTTCATTGAGAGTGCTGTTGGGGTGGAGATTTGTCTTGAGATCTTGGGTGGTAGCTGTTAGTACCCAACCTGAAAATGAGTTATTAGGCAATCTAGAACTCACAGAGACCTCCCAGGTATTTACGAACTGCGCAGGACTTATCCAGGATTTCCTGAAAAGCCTAGATAAGGAGATATTGATGACCTGATCGGATGAAGCTGCAAAGATAGACGTTATCTAATCATCCTCCAGAGTCTAAGCTGATCAGAGCATTGGGAACCGATCCAAACACTTGGACTAGCCGGGCGGCCAGTCAGGGAAGGGCCGGGCGGCCACTTCTTCCAGGTCAGAAACCCTATAAATAGGTGACCTCAGTTCATAATTTCGACACAATTCTCTCCCCCGAGTTCTACAGTCTAAACTACAGACATAACTCTTTCTCTAAGCCTTTCTAGCAATCCCGAAGGTCCGGTGAATCCGCGCAAGAGATTCGACTTCGTTCTTATCAAGATTGTTGATAATTCTACATGTTTTCTTAGCTTAGATCTAATTTATGCTAGTTTCATTATGTTTATACACCTATATTCATATGATTCATAACGTGTTCTTCATGTTCTTGCTAGAATTCATAATATGCTCTATGACTAGGGTAGCGATCTTCATGCTTATGTGTTTACTTCATATATATTCATGATGTTCTTATTATTATGTTAGATTCAACATGCTAGGTCAAATGTTTTAATCCCTACTTATAATGCATAGCCGATGATGATCCACGAGATCTAGGAACTACTTCTAAACCCTAAACTTTAGGTAAATACTCTCATGATCTGTCACGCCCCGGAAATTCCAAAAATCCATAAACATAAAATTTACAAATTATACATCTTCAAATTGCTAAATACCAAACCGGGCGCGTGAATTCTACTATAAACCAATACCAACAAACAATACCTCAACGAGATTATAACTCGGAGACTAGAAACAAACGCGGAAGCAAGAACAACTGTTAATAATATAAATTCCCAAAGGACAACAGTATATACATAACCCTGGACGACCACGACCTTTCAACCATATACAAAGAGGCTCTGAAGAGCAACTACCCCAAAGGCGATCAACCTGCTCAGAAGACTCCCGATACAACGGACCTCAAACGATACCACTTGCTTTCCTGGGGGGGGGGGGGTTAAGGAAAAACAATTTGAAACAAGAAACGGGGTGAGATAAAATCTCAGTAAGTTACTAAATGCATCTACATGGCATAATATCATGCAAATCAATTATATAACTGAGCAAGTAAATCATATAACAACAAATGAGAAAGGTCCCTATCGCCAACCGTCCCATACCATTTGGAAATAACGACTAACTCATCAAGCAGCACATAAGACTGAAATAAACACGTTACAAAGGATACTGAGCCAAGGTTTCACCAAACCAATAGAACAATCGCTGCGCAGCTTCAACCAATCAACCAATCAAACCATCTTCATAGTAGCATAAACAGCTGGAGATCACAACCCGGTACCGGAACCATAACAATGTAACATGTCACAAAGGACAGGGGAGATGACACAAAGTCAAAACCCAAAGCGTCTAGCTAGAATACTCACCAAAGGGAGCTAGCTCATCCCAACCAAGGCCAATCTGGAAGGGGAAAGAAGGACCAATGGGCGATGCTATACTGCACTTGGCTCGTGCCATTATAAACATTATCCATTGCCTGACTCGAACACAAGTAACCAGCTGGACTTTCAAATAAATGCTAGGTAATAAATACTAGCTCGATAAACAACCAAGATTCCAAAGTAGGGAACCATACCAATTAATCACCATAAAGATGCAAACGATTACTCAAGAAGAGTTCAACAACAATAAACACAAGAAGTTTCTCATAAAAGAGTCCAACAACGATAAACGAGATTGCTCATAGAAAGCCCAACAACATTGACCATTAAAACATGATGATTCCAAGATAAGGCACGTACCAAACACATCCTAAATATGATACCCACAAGTTACTCATAAAGAGCACAACCCAAACGGTCGCTCACAAATAGCACAATGACTATTACCAAAATGACCCTAAACATTTACTCATAAAGATATACTGGACTCTTAACTCCCTATATTTACACCTAGAATTCCAAATAGGAAGACCGAATAAATACACCTTAAAGCTAGTCAACACCGTAGGTACCCAATCACCAATTCACGTCTTACATCCGTTCATCAACGAACCAATTCTTAACACTCGAACGAACCCCAAAAGGTTACACCTAGTAGTACATGATCACAACCGGACTAGACCCTCCACTCTAGTGTTCAATAACAACCCTCTAAGTACTATAGGATATTGCCTAAAACCTAGACCAAGTCTTATCCTAAAGATGATTTCGATCAATAAAATAACTTTCAATTAAAGGGTCTCAAAGTATGAAATCCTCACTTATCACAAAGATGATCACAACAACTCAACAAAGTCACTCAGTTGGATTTGCAGAACTTGATCACAATGGATCGATACAACTCCTCTTAACCTTAAACACCCAATAAAATCCCGAAGTATAAAACTTAGAACTTAACTGAACAACCTATACCATCTTGTAGTACTCGAAGATAGCTTCGAAATGATAGTTTACAAGCCTAAAACGGAGTCCGGACGAAGAAGTTATGGCCTCTGGAAGATCGACCTAAATTATGGAAAAAGTGGGCGAGCGGGCGCCTAAAAGGAGGCGGGCGGGCGCTCATTTAGCCAGGAGGTTTGGCCGAGGGAAAAATTCAGGTAGGCGGTGTGAATACGTGTGTTTGAATTTGGGAATATTCATAGCAACATTAAAATTATGAGAGTCGCCACGCCGTTTTAATTATAGCCAAAACATTGAGAAAAGCATGTTAATGGGTTCGGGGGTCAAATTACAACAAGAGAAGAATATTGAACATTATCACTCCTATTGCCCGAATTTATCGGTCTTTCTATCATGATACGGTGTATGTAGTGTGTTAGTGATTGAGACCGGATCCGAAGATTGCCTACGTTCCTCTCAATGTGAGAAGCTCAGGTCAGCGTAGTTCGAGAAGAATTTAGAATAGGCAGAAGAATCGGGATCATGCATAATGAGGGGGAATTACCTAAAGTTTAGGGTTTAGAAGTAGTTCCTAGATCATCCTTGGGTCGATGAACCCTAGATCATCATCGGCTATGAAATAACATGCAAACATGAAGATCGCAACCCTAAATATAGCATAAATAAGGTTTTAATCTATGAACACGATGGACATATGAAGAACATATATGAACATATGAATGAACATGCGAATCATATGAAGAAACTATGAATAAACATGCAAGAACATGAATATTAAAGATATACATTAGAAATAATGCAAGAACGTGAAGAAATAAGTTAGAAAACTTACCTATGTTGGCAAGAAATAAACCTTGATCTTCTTGGAGGTTTGAATGCTAATTAGAGAGCAAAATTGTGTTTAAGAACTCTCAAATTCGGATCCCCAAACCAATGGAATGGAATGGTTTATATAGTAAACTGATGGGAAGATCTAACGGTCCAGATCATCCGGCGCAAGGTGGCCGCCTGGCCATTGTTGAAGCCGGTGACAAGAGTGGCCGCGTGGCCAAGATCAACGTGCAGCAAGGTTGGCCGCGTGGCCAATTCTGCAGGCTGACTTGATCTTAAGCTAGGGTTTCTGCATGGTTTTAAGGAAACCATTTGTTACCTATTTTGATAGATTTTGTCATAAATGAGATATTTTGGAAATCCGGGACAAGTCTTTGCAAGGTTTCTAATTCCTATAAAGTCCTTGTATTTTTGGGAAAGTCCTAATAAACTCATTTTCAGGTCGGGTACTAACAGTAGCCCCTCGGCGACGCTTCTTGCAAGGCAATGTGGGGTCGACGATAAAAGAAGGATCCGTCTGAAACATGAGTTTCAAAACAGATGAAAGGTAAGGGAACGGCTGAACCTTGACAGGCGACCTACGTATCCGCGGGGGAATCAAGCCAAACGTAGTTCAAATCTGATGGGGAAATTAGGAAGGATTGTCCTCTTATGGGGAGCAACGTCTTCTGCTGGGGAAAGTGCATCTGCTGGGGATGATAGATGACCACGTCGATCGGATGGCTGAACCTTTTCAGGTTTCCTACGTATCCTCGGAGGAATCAAGCCGGTCGTAGTTCTGAGCGATTAGTGAAAAGCGAGCCATCGTACTTCTGCTAGGGATAATAAACGTACGGGCACTATCCTGTATGAAGAACGAACATTCGTTAGGAAATGAAGTCATTTGGGAAAAATAAAGACTACGTTGTCTAAATAATCCCAAGATGGAATGGTAAACGCAATCAGGATCGCCAGGGCTCCTGCCGATTGTGCTAACGAAACGCCGAGGCTTCTGCCAACCACGATCGATCAAGGATACGTATGTCATAGAGGCGCCGAAGTCTCTACAATCATACGAATCCTAATAATAGGTGATGGATCTCTCGCAAACAGAAACGTTTAGGCTTCTGCCAATCGCGATTGATCAAGGATACGTATGTCATAGAGGCGCCGAAGTCTCTACAATCATACGAATCCTAATAATAGATGCTGGATCTCTCGCAAACAGAAACGCCGAGGCTTCTGCCAATCACGATTGATCAAGGATACGTATGTCATAGAGGCGCCGAAGTCTCTACAACCGTACGAATCCTAATAATAGATGCTGGATCTCTAGCAAACAGAAACGCTGAGGCTTCTGCCAATCGCGATCGATCTAGGATGCGTATGTCATAGAGGCGCCAAAGTCTCTACAACCATACGAAGCCTAAGCAAATATTAGGAAATGCTAAAATAATAGATGCTGGATCTCTCGCAAACAGAAACGCCGAGGCTTTTGCCAATCGCGATCGATCTAGGATGCGTATGTCATAGAGGCGCCAAAGTCTCTACAATCATACGAATCCTAAGCAAATATTAGGAAATGCTAAAATAATAGATGCTGGATCTCTCGCAAACAGAAACGTCGAGGCTTCTGCCAATCGCGATCGATCTAGGATGCGTATGTCATAGAGGCGCCGAAGTCTCTACAACCATACTTATCCTAAGCAAATATTCGGCGAAGAATGGAAATTTTAAGGGGCTTTCCATTCCCAAAGGTAACGAATATCAGTCACAATAGTGCTAAGGGCACCTGAAATGAACAAAGGGGAATGTATTAGGGGTAAAAATGAAATTTTGCATGTGGAGGCAAAGATGATGGATTGTTATGAAGTCGCAAACGGGATGAACTTTCGGGGAGTCATGAAGGTGATAGACTCTCAGGGAATCGCAGAAGTGATGGACTCTTGGGGAGTCGAAAAGGTGATGGGCTCTCGGGGAGTCGCCAAGGTAAAGGACTATTTGGTGAGCAAAGGACGACCACGGAAAGCGTAATGTTTGGGATCCGCTTACCCTAAATTAGGAGGAATACATAATATGAGGCTACGAACCATTAAGATGAAGGTATTAGGTAAGGGACATTTTGCTTGGTTGCTTAGGGTAGGACCTAAGGCTTTTAAGGAAAGGGGATGGGTAGCCTCTTAGCCTTGAGATAAGGATGCAAAAGATGTTATGGTTGTTTAGACTTGAGATTGTGTCTTGGATACAATGTGGGTTTCCTAGGCTTACGGGCTAGGGTTTGGAGAGAATGCGACTACCTAGGCTCGAGGCTAGGGTTCGGAGAGAATATGGAAAGGCTATTGTATCCTAGGCATAAGACTAGCGGGGGATTGAGATTATAAATTTCCTAAGTTTCGAGACTAGGGTTTCAGGAATTTGGAAAGGATGTTGCACACAGGGCTTTGGAAATTCCCTAGAACTTGGGCTAGGGTTAAAGAGGATGGTGCTTCCTAGGCTTGAGACTAGGGTTTGGAGAGAATGCAGATTCCTAGGTTTGGGGATAGGGTTTGGAGAGGTTGAGGTTTGGGAACTTCCTAGATGTTAGGGTTTCGAACAAGGGTTTGGAAACTGGTGTTTAAGGACCATGACTCTCCTAGGTTTGGGACTAGGGTTTAGAAATATCCTAGGCTTCGAGGCTAGGGCTTGGAGTTGTGGTAGGTTCAGAGGTTGCAAAGGCGTTGGCTTTAGACCTAAGGCTGGGAGTTGAAAGGGTTGTGACTTCCTAGGCTTGATGATAGAGTTTAAAGAGGATAATTTCTACCTAGGCTTGAGGCTAGGGCTTTAGAAAGAGTGAGACTACCTAGGCTTGAGGCTAGGGTTTGGAGCGAATGCGACTACCTAGGCTCGAGGCTAGGGTTTAGAGCGAATGCGGCTTCCTAGGCTTGAGGCTAGGGTTGATTGAGTTTTGGACAGGGCATTATATCCTATGTTTTGGACTAGGGTTTAATAAAACGGAGAATTGAGATTGTAAATTTCCTAGGTTTCGAGACTAGGGTTTCGGGAATTTGGAAATGATGTTGCATACGGGGCTTTGGAAATTCCCTAGAATTTGGGCTAGGGTTAAAGGGGATGTTGTGGTTTCCTAGGCTTAAGGCTAGGGTTTAGATAGGATATGTGACTACCTAGGATCAAGGCTGTTGGTAGTGGTGCCCTAGGCACGTTTAATAAACGTTGTAATTGTTATCATTTATTTCATATCAAGAAAGAGATGTTTTGATTATTATTATTGTTCATGTTTACTTATAATAATCTCCGTCCATGGTACTTGTTAAGCACTAGTATAAAGGCTAAATGATCATGCGATGATCATGTTAGATTTATGGGTACTTGTTTGGAACAAGGTACTGGACATGACCCGCTGTATGAGATTTATGTCATGGTCTATGTCAAACATATATCTCATATTAGTTATGTCATTTGAATCCTTAGACATGAAGTTATTATAGTCTTCCACTTGATGAACATTATGTTTGACATATTCAAACGCTACCTTTAACCGGGAAGTTATAAAGGGTATGATTGGCATAATCGGATTCCCGTTGGGAAGAATAATAAGCTAAATGGATTTGTCCCTCCACGGAGAGATGTCAAGCTTGGGCCCCTCGAAGGAATGATGTTGATGAAATGTTCGTCCGGACTCAAATGGATTGATTGGATCAATAGCATTTGGATTATCAACATATTCGGAATCGAGAAAGTATTGAACAAAACAAGTTGACTGTTTGACCATGACTTGTGTTCAATGACGTCGAGGACAAAGGGATTATGACATATTCTAAAGGAATGCGAACTTGTATCTAGTTATACTATTTGGGTAGGTATGACGGTTTGCTAGAACCTAATCATATCTTATGGTTTCATGTTTGAACCCATTGCCAACTTAGTATAATCCTAGAGGGTCACACACAATAGAACGAATCTTTAAAAGGACTATATTGGAATTTTGGAAATTCTGGACATTCTGGGAAGTGGGCGACCGCACAGTATGGACTGGGCGGCCGCACACTTAGCTCAATTTTGTACCAGTTTTGTTTCAGATAGTTGTGCGACCGCACAGATGTTTTTGGGCGGCCGCACAGTACTGTCGGCTGGCACTTTCCTAATTCGATTTGGAATGTCTTTTGACACAAGTTTCCTATTTGGAATAGGTCTTGCTTGTGTATAAAAGGAGGATTTCGTCCAGAACTTCATGGACAACCTTTTGTGAGTCTCAAAGAGTTTGAGAGAGAGTTTATTTTGTTCTAAGACATCTTTTGTTGAAGAACAAAATAATACACAAAAAAAAAAAAAAAATCCATATAGTTCTTTTGATTGTGAAAAAGTGTTTCACAATTTGGTCTAGCAACCAAGATCAAAGAAGCTCCTTTGATATTCGTTCGAAGTGTGGATACCGCTAGAGGGTGAAAATCATCATCTTCAAAGTTCGTGTTCAAGCTTTGTGATCGTGATCAAGTCTTCAAACCTCCACCAAAGACCAAGAGAATTTGATAGCCATCAAGGGTTAGTTTATTCCTTTAATCTTATGTTGTATTTGATTTAATCATATGAACGGATCCATGGCTTTGGGTTTCAAAAATTTAAATGCTAAATTCCGCTGCGCATGTATCTACGAAACCCAACAGTGGTATCAGAGCCCCGTTCATGTTGATTAATTCAATACTTGGATCATGTTATGTGTATATAAATTGTTTATATGCCTTGCATGATTTGAATATTGGAATATATGTTGTTTATGTGTTTTGTGATTTTATGTGGTTTATCGTTTTGCAACTTTTATCGCACGATTCAATCGCAATAAATAAATTATGGTGGATTCAGAATTGTTGATTATTAATTTTTGATTGGATCAAAGTTTTAATAATCGGGGAAAAACTATTTTGGGACAAAATTTTCGAACTTCAAAATTCTGTACATTCTGATCAGTTTGGGCGACCGCACAAAATCACTTGGGCGGCCGCACATGTTTGGGCGACCGCACAGTGAGTTTTGGGCGGCCGCACATAAGGATCAGATTGTCTGATTTTTGGTTGAAATCAGAATTTGGAATTTTCGAGAGGTCCAACAAAACCAGTAACAGAACCAGTCCAGACTTGCTGATCTGGAATGGGTTTTGGGTAGTTGGTTTATGTGAGGATCTTGGGGTTTGATTTTCCTATTTTTTTTAGTCTTGTGATTCTAAGATTGGTTCAAGGTTTGGATGGCTAATCTGCGTTCATCGAGATTGTGTTTCCCAAATTTGATCGCAATCAAAGTTTCAAAGATAAAACGAAGTTAGAATTATGAAGAGTTCATAATTGCTAAAATTGAGAAACAAAGTTCTTGATTCAATGATTGGAGATCCATGTGGAATTGTGAATGCAATTGGCCTACGTTCATCGAGACCATCTATTGCTTAGTTTCGGCCACATGGACTACTTTCTTGGTTTCTTGAATTAGTGCGGGATTGTGGTTGCCTAATGGCTTAGTTCGACCGCACTTCTTGTTGTCTTGATTTGGAGATAATAACCGAAGTTGAAATAGTCTCATCCTCATAATTATAGAGAAACTAATGACACATAAATACCATGCTTAAATTAATGGAGATTAATTTAGTGGCTAAACTTGATGTGTAACATATTTATATTATGTGCTCATAAATGTGTTATATGCTATATGTGATGAACCTTCAAAGAAAGTTTAAAGTCCTTTTGCCATGCCATGATTAAAACACTTGTTTATACATGAGTAATTTTATGTGGGCTCGCCAAAGCGAGGTGCATTGACTTTATTCATGTTTGAGCAAGATGAGTGAATAAGAGTTTCCTATGCGTTTAAAATGGTTGGACTTAATTAAGCGTCAAAACAGTTTTGGGCTTAAGGCAAAGATGAGATTTAACATGCTTTTTGAAATTGGATTTCTTAAAGAATCTCATGAAAAGAACTGAGAGTTATATGAGATATGATTGACAAGAGTTGTCTACCTAATTGATTTAATTTTGAGCGGTGCGCCAAAGCGTACTCAAAATTAGATTAAAGCGGGATCTCAACCCATTTAAATTATACTATACATTGGATGTATAAAGAAGGTTGTATAATTTGGTGGGAGTATTTTGTTTTAAAATACATTATTTATCTCTTTAATGAAAACCGGTAGTTATTAAATTTTGGAAATTTTTGCATATTTGTAGATAATGACTAATAACACTCAATCAATGTCGTTGCGATCGATCCTTGAGAAGGATAAGCTCGAAGAGAATGGTACCAACTTTATGGATTGGATCCGTAGCATAAGAATCGTTCTTAGGCAAGAAGATAAGTTGTACATTCTCGATGGGCCTCTCCCCGCTGAACCACCGCCTACTGCCCCTAGGGTAGAAAGAGACAATTACAAGAAACATCGTAATGATTCTAGAGATGTAAGTTGTCTCATGCTTGCTGCTATGTGTTCAAAACTCCAACAAAGTTTGGAACATTTGAAAGCCTATGAGATAGGCGTGGACTTGAGAACCATGTTTCAAGAGCAAGCTAGGCAAGAGAGGTACAAGACCATTGTTGCATTCACTACTTGTAAAATGAATGAAGGGCAACAAGTGAGTCCTCACTTTCTTAAAATGAAAGGTTATGTAGAGCACCTTGAGAAACTTGGCTATCCAATCCCATTGGAGCTAGCCACGGATCTCATTCTTAATTTATTGCCTAAAAGTTATAATCAGTTTGTAATGAATTATAACATGCATGGAATGGATAAGAATCTCTCTGAGTTGCATGGGATGCTCAAAACTGCAGAGATGAAAATTATGGAGAAAGGTTCTCCCGTGCTCTTTGTTCATGATGGGAAGAAGGCTAGTGCCAAAGGAAAGGGTAAGAAAGTTGTCAAACCCAAAATAAGCAAGGCAAAGGTTGCCAAGGCTTCTGAGGCAAAACCTGATTCACAAAAGGATGCAATCTGTTTCCATTGTCAAGAAATTGGTCATTGGAAACGTAATTGCAAGGCTTTCTTGGAAGAGCAAAAGAAGAAGAAGAGCAGCAAGGCTGCGTCGACTTCAGGTATCTATATGATAGATATTCTCCTTTCTACCACTGATTCTTGGGTATTGTATACCGGATGTGGTTCTCACATTTGTCTAAATGTGCAGGGATTAAAGAATAGGAGACTGCTTAAAGAAGGTGAAGTAGATCTACGTGTGGGGAATGGAGCAAGAGTTGCTGCATTAGCCGTAGGGACTTATGAAGTCACTTTACCTTCTGGATTAATTCTTGTTTTGAACAATTGTTATTATGTTCCGGATTTAAGCAGAAATATTATTTCAATTTCTTGTTTGGATAATGAAGGTTTTAAGTTTCTTATTGAGAATAAGAAATTTTCTATTTATTTAAATGATGTGCTTTATGGTATTGCTAATTCATTTAATGGCCTTTATATCTTGGATGTCAAGAATGAAAATAATGTCTATCATGTAAATAAGAAATCTAAACCCCTAATGATGTAAATCATACTTATTTGTGGCATTGCCGTCTTGGTCATATTAATGAGAAGCGTATCTCAAAACTCCATGGGGACGGACTTTTGGGTTCATGTGACTTAGAGTCATATGATACTTGTGAGTCGTGTCTTCTTGAAAAAATGACTAAGACACCTTTTACCAAGTTGGGTGAAAGGGCAAGCGACTTATTGGGGTTGATACATTCCGATGTATGTGGACCATTAAGTAACAATGCTAGGGGAGGATTTCAATACTTCATAACCTTCACTGATGATTATAGTAGATTTGGGTATGTTTACCTAATGAAACATAAAAGTGAAGCATTCGAGATATTTAGAATATTTCAAAATGAAGTAGAAAAACAACTTGGCAAAAGTATAAAGGCACTTCGATCAGATCGAGGTGGTGAATACTTAAGTCAAGAATTTGATGATCATCTAAAGAATTGTGGAATAGTTTCACAATTGACTCCACCCGGAACACCACAATGGAATGGTGTGTCCGAGAGGAGGAATCAGACTTTGTTAGACATGGTTCGATCAATGATGAGTCAAGTTGATCTTCCAATATCCTTTTGGGGTTACGCTCTAGAAACCGCTGCTTTCACATTAAATCGTGTTCCAACTAAATCAGTTCAAAAGACTCCATATGAGATGTGGAGCGGAAAGAAGCCTTGTCTATCTTTCATGAAGATTTGGGGTTGTGAAGTTTTTTGTCAAAAGACTTATCTCAGACAAACTTGCACACAAATCTGATAAATGTATTTTCGTGGGATATCCTAAGGAAACTAAAGGATATTACTTTTACAACCGAGAGGACAACAAAGTGTTTGTTGCCCGAACTGGTGTCTTTCTAGAGAAAGAGTTTCTCTCCAAAGAAATCAGTGGGAGTAAAATAAATCTTGAAGAAATTCGAGACCCAGAAAATAACATTGAACCAATAGTGGAACAAGAACAAGAACCACAAGGAGTTGTGGAACCTGTTCAAAATACACAAGCATCTCGCAGATCTAGTAGGTTACGATCCGAGCCCGAGAGATATGGATTTCTCGTAACGGATAGTAATGAGGTAGAAATCATTGAGAATGATGAACCGTCAACCTACTAAGAGGCGATGTCTTCTCCTGATTCGGACAAGTGGCTTGGAGCCATGGAATCCGAATTGCAATCCATGCAAGACAATCAAGTTTGGAATTTGATTGATGCGCCCGAAGGTGTAAAAACCATAGGATGCAAATGGGTCTTCAAGAAGAAAACTGACATGGATGGGAAGGTGCATACTTACAAAGCTAGGCTTGTAGCGAAGGGTTATAGGCAAGTTCATGGTATTGACTATGATGAGACCTTTTCACCCGTAGCAATGATCAAGTCTATAAGAATTTTGCTTGCTATTGCCGCATATCATGACTATGAAATATGGCAGATGGACGTCAAAACCGCTTTCCTGAATGGAAAACTCCAAGAGGATGTGTATATGACACAACCAGAAGGTTTTGAACAAGATTCTAAAGTATGCAAATTGCAAAGATCCATCTATGGATTGAAGCAAGCTTCAAGGAGTTGGAATCTCCGTTTTGATGAATCGGTCAAAGAGTTTGGTTTCATCAAGAACGAAGATGAGCCTTGTGTATACAAGAAGATTAGTTGGAGCATAGTGCTATTCCTTATTTTATACGTGGATGACATATTGCTCATTGGAAA
Source organism: Campanula takesimana (assembly GCA_026119855.1). Taxonomy (NCBI): domain Eukaryota; kingdom Viridiplantae; phylum Streptophyta; class Magnoliopsida; order Asterales; family Campanulaceae; genus Campanula; species Campanula takesimana. Next base: position 21,582 of record JAOWBW010000391.1, on the reverse strand, counting down.
CGACATTCCTACACTTCAGTCTGTGAAGACTTGGTTAGGAAAGTGCTTCGCAATGAAAGATATGGGTGAAGCCGCATATATTCTTGGCATTAAGATCTATAGAGATAGATCAAGGAGGCTACTTGGTTTAAGCCAAAGTACATACATTGACAAGGTCATTAGAAGATTCCGTATGGAAAATTCTAAGAGAGGCACCTTGCCCGTGTTACATGGAGTTTCTCTAAGCAAGACTCAATGTCCTAAGACAAACGATGAGCGTGAGAAAATGAAGGATGTTCCATATGCTTCGGCAATTGGGTCCATCATGTATGCCATGATTTGTACTAGGCCGGATGTATCTTATGCTTTGAGCATGACAAGTAGATACCAATCCGACCCTGGCGAAAATCACTGGATAGCTGTAAAAGCGATTCTTAAGTACTTGAGAAGAACTAAAGACTCGTTTTTGGTCTATGGAGGAATGGAAGATGATCTCGTTGTAAATGCTTACATGGATGCAAGCTTCCAAACCGACAAAGATGATAGCCGATCGCAATCGGGTTTTGTGTTTATGTTAAATGGTGGAGCTGTAAGCTGGAAGAGTTCCAAGCAAAGTACAACCGCTGATTCTACAACAGAAGCTGAGTATATTGCTGCATCAGATGCTGCAAAAGAAGCTGTTTGGATTAAGAAGTTCATAACTGAACTTGAAGTGGTTCCTAGCATTGCTAATCCAATAGACCTTTATTGCGATAATAATGGTGCTATTGCTCAAGCAAAGGAACCAAGAGCACATCAGAAATCCAAACACATACTTAGGCGTTTTCATATCATTCGAGAGATCGTTGATAGGGGAGACGTAAATATATGCAGAGTACCTACTGATGACAATGTTGCGGACCCGCTAACAAAGGGACTTCCACAAGCTAAATATGATGGTCATGTTAGGTCCATGGGTATTAGATACATGGGAGATTGGGCCTAGGGCAAGTGGGAGATTGTTGGTAGTGGTGCCCTAGGCACGTTTAATAAACGTTGTAATTGTTATCATTTATTTCATATGAAGAAAGAGATGTTTTGATTATTATTATTGTTCATGTTTACCTATAATAATCTCCGTCCCTAGTACTTGTTAAGAACTAGTATAAAGGCTAAATGATCATGCGATGATCATGTTAGATTTATGGGTACTTGTTTGGAACAAGGTACTGGACATGACCCGCTGTATGAAATTTATGTCATGGTCTATGTCAAACATATATCTCATATTAGTTATGTCATTTGAATCCTTAGACATGAAGTTATTATAGTCTTCCACTTGATGAACATTATGTTTGACATATTCAAACGCTACCTTTAACCGGGAAGTTATAAAGGGTATGATTGGCATAATCGGATTCCCGTTGGGAAGAATAATAAGCTAAATGGATTTATCCCTCCACGGAGAGATGTCAAGCTTGGGCCCCTCAAAGGAATGATGTTGATGAAATGTTCGTCCGGACTCAAATGGATTGATTGGATCAATAGCATTTGGATTATCAACATATTCGGAATCGAGAAAGTATTGAACAAAACAAGTTGACTGTTTGACCATGACTTGTGTTCAATGACGTCGAGGACAAAGGGATTATGACATATTCTAAAGGAATGGGAACTTGTATCTAGTTATACTATTTGGGTAGGTATGACGGTTTGCTAGAACCTAATCATATCTTATGGTTTCATGTTTGAACCCATTGCCAACTTAGTATAATCCTAGAGGGTCACACACAATAGAACGAATCTTTAAAAGGACTATATTGGAATTTTGGAAATTCTGGACATTCTGGGAAGTGGGCGACCGCACAGTATGGACTGGGCGGCCGCACACTTAGCTCAATTTTGTACCAGTTTTGTTTCAGATAGTTGTGCGACCGCACAGATGTTTTTGGGCGGCCGCACAGTACTGTCGGCTGGCACTTTCCTAATTCGATTTGGAATGTATTTTGACACAAGTTTCCTATTTGGAATAGGTCTTGCTTGTGTATAAAAGGAGGATTTCGGCCAGAACTTCATGGACAACCTTTTGTGAGTCTCAAAGACTTTGAGAGAGAGTTTATTTTGTTCTAAGACATCTTTTGTTGAAGAACAAAATAATACACAAAAAAAATAAAAAAATTCCATATAGTGCTTTTGATTGTGAAAAGTGTTTCACAATTTGGTCTACCAACCAAGATCAAAGAAGCTCCTTTGATATTCGTTCGAAGTGTGGATACCGCTAGAGGGTGAAAATCATCATCTTCAAAGTTCGTGTTCAAGCTTTGTGATCGTGATCAAGTCTTCAAACCTCCACCAAAGACCAAGAGAATTTGATAGCCATCAAGGGTTAGTTTATTCCTTTATTCTTATGTTGTATTTGATTTAATCATATGAACGGATCCATGGCTTTGGGTTTCAAAATTTTAAATGCTAAATTCCGTTGCGCATGTATCTACGAAACCCAACAAAGGCTAGGGTTTAGGAAGGGTGTAGCTACCTAGGCTTTAGGCTAGGGTTTAAGAAGGATGTAACTTCCTAGGCTTTAGGCTAGGGTTTGAAAGGATGTAATTACCTAGGCTTGAGGCTAGGGTTCAGAGAGAATGATATGACTACCTAGGCTTGAGGCTAGGGCTTAGAGAATGTGTTTACCTAGGTTAAAGGGGATGTTGTGGTTTCCTAGGCTTAAGGCTAGGGTTTAGATAGGATATGTGACTACCTTGGATCAAGGCTAGGGTTTAGGAAGGGTGTAGCTACCTAGGCTTTAGGCTAGGGTTTGAAAGGATGTAATTACCTAGGCTTGAGGCTAGGGATCAGAGAGAATGATATGACTACCTAGGCTTGAGGCTAGGGCTTAGAGAATGTGTTTACCTAGGTTTAAGGCTAGGGTTTGGAGATCGAAAGCATTTGAAGGTTTGTCTTGGTTTAGACCGAGCAAGTTTGAGGTCTAAGAGTGTTGCGTTTTGGGCAAATGAGCTTGATACCTCGTGGCTGGATAGGCTCGATAGATTAGACCTAGGCTAAAGTTCTAGGGTTTAGCTAGGGTAAGACTCAGACATGTGTTAAGGAGACCGGGTCCTAATGGAATGGTAGGCGTGGGATCTAGGAGATCGAAGGCTAGGCAGGGTAGCGTTGGACATAAGGCTTTCAAGCGGGTAAGTCTTTTGTCCTAGAGAAATCGCGTTATGGATTAGAACCAAGCAGGCTTGAGGCCGGCCAAGGAGCAATGGATTGGGATTGGATGATCCTAGTACCTAATACGCATGTCGGGCTTAGATCCTAGAGTGTTTGAAAGTTTAGGCTAGGTGCGAACCATAGGTGCGGGAAATGGGTTTGGATATGTGACCATGTTGGCGCATAGGTATGGACTTGAGTCTCAAAGACTTTGCTCGAGTGCAATAGGTACCTAACAGGATTGGATATGCTTAGGACTTAATTTTGTCTTAGAGGTCATGCGCGGGACCAACCTCATTTGGCAATTGTGAAGGTAGGTTAGGGATGGGACTAAGGACACGAGTCTTGACCGGATGGGTTTTGAGATCCCTATGGCATGGCGCGGTGCGCAGGAGATCCTATATATCTAAACAAGGTTTGAGATTTGGAATCGTTGGGGGAGCGATGTTTGAGATCCATGGAGTTCAAGGGTGGACCTTGTAGGTGGCGAGGTTTGGACTCAGCTTGGATTAAGTAGGTTAGAGTCCTTAAGGGGTCGAAGGTCAGACTAGGAAGTCTTTTGAGGCTAATGGGTGACACTAGGTTGGTACTTGGTAGGTTTAAGAGTGGTAGGGTCATGGCTTGGATATGACGAGAGTCGGGAGACGTAGATGATGTGTCGCTTTTAGTCGGACAAGTAGGCTTGGGAATTAAGAGTCCAAAGGGTGGAGATGTAAGGTGAGAGACCTAAAGGGTAGAAAGTCTTGTGACCTAAAGGTTTAGGGGTTGAGGCCTAAGGTATGAATCACATATTCTAGAGACCTAAAAGGTAGGTGTTTGCTAGACTCGAATGGTCTTGGGATCTCAGGGATCGCTCAACAGGTTAGACTGAGTAGACCTAAAAGGTTGGAACGAGGAGGATAAGAGAGCCATTGCTTAGACAAGGTAAGGATGATTATGTGTTGGTAGGTTTGAGATCTAGGAGATCGGGTAGGCTCGGGACCGGTAGGTTTGGGACCTAATGGGTCACCCTAAGGATTTGGCTTTGGTTAACTAGTTTAAGGTCTGAAGTTTTGGGTAGAACCGGTTTGAGGCCGAAGGGTCATGCTACGAAGTTGCGGAAGGTCGAGCTAAGAGGTTATGATGTAACGTAGGTAAGACTCACCGGGTAGGTTTGGGACCTAGGTAAGACTGATCGGGTAGGTGCGGGACCTAAGGTTTTGAATCAAGTCAGATTGGGACGTAAGGGTATCCTATTGTGTAGGAAATAGGGTGAAGGACTGAGTCGGTTCAAGAATCACAAAGATGGGTCTCAGAGTGGACCGAGGAGGTTTATACAAATTTTGTGGAGACCGAGAGTGCGGGTTTATAAACAAAGTGTCGTGGAAGAGAAAACTTTGAAAGTGTTATGACTTTATAAAGATGCTTTATAATTAATTACGATTCTAACCAATTCAAAGAGTTCGTCATGTGCCGAGCTCGGCGATGAGGGATGCCCTTCCTTGTTGAAGCTCCGGTGTTCTCCGAGAAAGCGCATAGTCGACCCATTTTGTTGGGGACGCTCTAGTTTGATGATCGGGTATCCTCCCTCCTTTGATAAATCCTACGTCGAGCTTGATGATGAGGAGTCCTCTTCTTCTAAGTATGTTCTCGATGAAGCCCCGGCATTCTTTGAGAAACCTTATGGTCGGTCCTTTATTGTTAGGGAAGCCCCAGTTGCGTAGAGCGGGGTATCCTACCTCTTTTAAGACGCACCCTTTTTTCTGCCTAGACCACCCTTGCGGGTTTCAATCTAGCGGGCATCTCTTTTGCGTCAATTTTTTTTTTTTTTTTTTTTTTTTTTAAGAAATCATTCAGTCGACTCCAAAAAAGAAAAAGAATTGTATGAAAACTTGCAGGGAATTTTGGGGAGAGTAAGAGAGAGAGAGATAGTACTCACATTTTGTCTCTTTGGGCAACTGAGTGTATATATTTACAAAAGGGAGGAAGCCCCTGCTTGACAGAAAGTAAGTGTTTAGCTCTTTCCTAGATTGTAGAACGGAAGACTTGTCGAGACATTTGAAAATTGTTTTATTCAAGATTCTTATTGATTGCTCGAGAATGGACCTCGTTGATTAGTTATGCATCTTATGATTATGTTTTAGACAAGTAGTCTCAAAATAATAAATGTTTTGATCAGTTGTGAGTGAAGAAGTCAGGAGTAGAAATATGGGGCAAGAAAGAAAATAGAACATTTGAAGTGAAAATAAAATGGGACTTTTACTTTTTTGGACCGAACCCTAAGGTTGCCTACGTTCTCCTCAAGGTGAGAAGCTCAGGTCCGCGTAGTTCGGGGGAGGCCCGGATGATGATGAATTTGGGGTTTGAGTATGAGGTTCATTTGTCGCGATAGGTTACTCCGTTGTAGCTTGTTGCTTTGGATTGCTCCATTGCAGCTCATTGCGGTGGATTGCTCCATTGTAGTTATCATGGCTGCTGCTACCGCGTTAATCTTCTTTGTAGGGAAAGAAAGAAAAATAGAACATTTGAAGTGAAAATAAAATGGGACTTTTACTTTTTTATGGTGATAGCCCCTTCTATTTTTTTTTTTTTTTTTTTTTTATTTTATCTCTTTGTGCACACCCTTTTTTTTGCTTAGGCCGCCCTTTCGGGTTTTCAACCTAGCGGGCTTCTTTTTGTGCGATGCTCTAACTTTTGCCTAGGTCGCCCTTTTGGGTTTCATCCTAGCGAGCCATATTTTTTTATATTTGTACATGAAACATTGGGCAAGACAAGCCCCTAGTTTTCTTTCGCCTCTCTCGATTGTGAGGTAGCTTCCTTATAGTTCAAGCGGCCTTTTGCTGGCGGCGGGCATCCTAGCCCCTTGATTTTCTCCGGTAGAGCTCCATTGGATTATCACGTGCACCAATTAATGGCATGAATGACTTCGTGCACTTGTCTTACATTTGCGATGGAATACGGACAGCCCCAGTCTAACGGCATGTAGTACTCATGAAGGGAACAAACCAACCCTTTAAATTGTGGCAGCATGGATGTCTATTTGATGATGAGCAACCGCAATCCATTTCTTTGTCACGACCTTATAAAAAGGGGTCTAATGGTGGGATGAGAGGCGTATGAGGATAGTGTATGGGGGAAGGTGTATATAGAGAGTGTACATGAAGTGTGTACAAGGGCTGTGTGTATAGAGAGAGTGTATGGGGTAGAATGTAGAGAGAAGAGAAAGTGATTCGTTCATCCTAATTGGTCAAAGTATTTGTTATCTTGAGACTAATTGTTTACTTAGTTGTGCGAATGGTTTGTGGGTCCATTTACCTTTTAATGAGTCGTCATTAATGATTAAGATTAAGCTTAATTCATCATATAAAGATATAGCAATCAAGTTAAAATGGGGAATAAGACAATTTTCATGGAATTGATTTATGCAAGATTATGTCTCAAGTCTAGAGAGAAAAGAAATAAAGACTCTTTTATTGGAACTAAAAGATTTAAACTGACTAGTCCGGGGTGGACTTTTACTAAAGAAACAAAAATCGTCCATGTCACGACCCGAAATATAGGCTCTATTTTATTAGTAATTAAATGATTTTTATTTAATTATTTGCTTATTTATCTATTTAAATTATTATTTATTTAAATATTTGTGTGCATTTTATGTTTCATAATAATTATGCTTAGCATTTTATTAGGGTCATTTGTGCTAGTGTAGAAATATTGGGTCTTAGTTGTTAGTGGGGAGCATTGAGTTGGGTAGTTTTAGAGGAGGGGGTCTTTGTGTAAGTTTTTAAATCCTACTCCTACCCTCTCCCTACACCTCCTTCTCCCTCATACACTCCATCTCCCTCACCCTACTCCCTCCCATTCCCAGCACAACTCCCTCTCTCTCCTCCATTGGGTAAGCATTTTCTCCCTTTCCTTCTCTCTTCATTTTCTCCATCTTCCCATCATTATTATTCATTTCTTAAAACGTGAACATTGTTTAGATCGTCGATAGGATCGCGTAGAATCAAAAAGATTTGAAATCCATCAACTTTGAGAATTTGCAAGTAAGTTACTTTTCCCCCATTTTGATGCTAAAATGTCCATATCATGTTTATTTGATGTTTGATGTGCTATATTTGAAGTTTTGTTGGGTTTTGAATTTGTTTGGAATTTATTTGAGTTTTTGGTTAAAAATGGTGAAATCTTGAATGTTGGTTTTGATTCTTGAAATGGGTTGATAAAGGGTGTTGTTAAGATCCCCTTTTGGGTTAAATGATGTTTGGGTACCTTAGAAATCTTGTTGGAGTGTTGATTTTGAGTGTTTATGGATTTGGTATGAAATGGTTAGGCATTTTCATGAAACCCATCTGGGAATTCCTCCCAGCCCGTAGACCAGGCGCCCGCCTGCCTTGACCCAGGCGCCCGCCTACATGACCTTTTCTAATGGCCAGACCTTCTGGTCATTCAAGCGCCCGCCTGCCCCATTCCAGGCGCCCGCCGCCCCTGTTCCAGGAATTTTGCCCTTTTGCTTGGTTTAAGACTTAAGGCTTAACTAGTTTAGGTTTAATCCTTCTAATTAACTTAAGATAACATCGTGGAACACGTTATTGATTAGACTTGATTCTTTTGTGAATAAATACGATATGGAATTTGATTAAGTACCATTTTGGGAATGTGGTTCATCTTTGATGTGCGGTTTATATTAGTATTACCTTTGTGGTGATTTATTTGGATTGGTTCCCTACTTTGGAACCCTAAGTTGTTTATTTAAGCTAGTATTTATTACTTAGCATTTATTTGAAAGTCCAGCTGGTATTTTGTGTGTGTTTGGGCTATGCGAAACATTATGATGGCACGGCCAAGTCCATTGTGATGTTGACCATTGTTTTGCCCCATTATTACCCTCCTCCAGATTGGCCTTGGATGTGAGAAGAGCTAGCTCCTTTGTGTGCATTTTAGCTTCTTGGAGCATGACTTTGTGGCATGTCTCCCGTCCCTTGTGACACTTCTTATGGTTATTGGTTCCGGTACCGGGATTTTCTCTTCGGCTTTCATGCTATTATGAAGATGATGTTTTGTTGATGATTGAAGCTGCGCAGCGATCCTTTATTTGGATGTTCCGGTTTGGAAAACCTTGGCTATCCTTTGTTATGTGTTTATTTCCGCTGCTATCTGTTATGTGATAAATTCTATGTGATATGTGATAGTTATTATTGTTTATTGCTTATTGCATCATAGCATGTCATGTAGTTGCATTAGTAACTTATTGAGATTTATCTCACCCCCTTTTCTTTTATCTTTGTTTTTCCTTAACCCCCCCTAGGTGCTAAGGATTAGTCTCGCTGATCACGAGAAAGAGGACGTCGAGTGTGGATCCATTCTTTTGGGGAAGGTTGTTATAGGTTGGTTTACATTATGTAAATGTGTAACCTTTTTGGGGTAGTTGTACCAAACAATGACGTCGCTAAGAATTGTATATTTATATTTCGTTGGGCATAAACTTGTGGAAGTTTATGATAGTTGTATTTGGTTTTTATTAAACTTGGTTTTGTAAAACTTTAGATTATCACCTTTGGTATTAAATGGAATTTTTAACCTTGGTATTTCATAGTCTTGGTTTTAGAGTCGACGTCCAGATCACGGTCTCGGGCCCGTGGGGTCCGGGGTCGCGACAGTTGGTATCAGAGCTATGGCATTAGCTCTAAGTGTAAGTCTAGGTAGATTAGTATGACCTAGGAGGGTAGTAGTGTGCGGAGTGATTAACGGTTGATGTCTTATGCAGGTAATTACTCGCAATGTCTGGAAGAAGAAACAGAGGAGGAACTAGTGGGGCACAGAATCAGAATGATACAAGGGAAGAAGCACGTGCCATGTTTCAAGGCATGTTTGAGGCGGCCATGAAGGCCATACATGATCAAGGTCCGAGGGTAGAGCAAGCACCACCCCGTTATGGATTGGAGCAATTTCTGAAGTTGAAACCGGTTGAATTCAATGGGGAACCCGATGTTCGGAAAGCTGAGTTGTGGATTGAGTCTATGGAGAAGATTTATGATGTATTTGGGTGTTCGGATGAGGACAAGGTCCGGTTCGCGGCTTACAAGCTTGTGGGAGCCGCCGAGCATTGGTGGAAAGGTGTTAAAGCTACTTGGGATGATACTCACACGGTGTATGCGTGGGAGTTGTTTGTGGGCAAATTCAAGGAGCATTTCATTCCGGTTGTTGATCAAAACCGAAAGGAGATCGAGCTACTCAACCTTGAGCAAGGTGTGTTGTCTATAGCACAATACTCGGCGAAGTTCATAGAGTTAGCCCGGTATTGCGACTATTTGGTGAGGACCGAGGAACAAAAGGCTATGAGATTCATTCGGGGATTGAAGACCTCCATTCGCACTCAACTTATTGCTCAACGGATTGTAACATTTCAAGATGCGGTGGATCGAGCCTATCTTATAGAGCAAGATATTGGGGAACATAAGAGGAAGACCGAGGTGGCCAACCCGAGTAAGCAAGGAGCGCAGAGCAAGTCACAACCAAGAATTGATAACCGAGGTAGCTTTGGGGGACAATCTCAGTTCCGAGGACAACCGATCCTAAGGAACCCGGGTACCACTTCCGGGAACCAAGGGAGCCAAATTAGGAGGCTTTGTTCGTGTTGTCAAAAGGAAGGTCATTCTGAAGACCGTTGTTGGAAGAAGCAAGGAAGGTGCACCAATTGTGGTCAAATGGGTCACTTTGTAAAAGATTGCCCGAGAGGTAGAGGACAAGCATCCGGGTTTGGAGTTGGTACTAATCAGGGTCAAAAGAGGACGCTACGGGAAAGCCCAAGGTCCAAGGGAAAGTGTTTGCAATGAATCAACAACAAGCTACCGATGATCCATCCGTTATTAGAGGTATTGTTTCTGTGTCTAATGTGAGCGCACGAGCGTTAGTAGATCCAGGATCATCTCATTCATACATTTCTGTGCAATTTGCTTCCATGTTAAATGCTGCATTTGAGTCTTTACCGTACGTGCTAGAGGTGTCGACCCCTATAGGAGAATGCTTGATTTCTGATCGAGTCTTTCGTGCTTGTGATGTGGTTATTTGTGGTCGAGTCCTTTGCGCGGATTTGGTAGTTCTTCCTATCCAAGACTTTGATGTCATTTTGGGTATGGATTGGTTGAGCAAGTTTCATGCGTCCGTTGATTGCCGTAAGAAAACTGTTACTTTTTCTATTCCCGATGTGCCTAAGTTTGTTTTTTAGGCTAGTCCTCTGAGTAGAAGGGTTCGCTTAATTTCTTATTTGAAAGCGAGAAAATTATTGCATAGTGGTTGTGAAGGGTATTTGGCTAGTGTTCTTGATACTAGGAAGGAATCCCCTAGTTATGATAGTGTTCGGGTAGTTCGGGAATTTCCCGATGTTTTCTCTACCGAGTATGATATGCCTCCCGATCGTGAGATTGAGTTTTGTATAGATCTTTTGCCGGGTACGGCTCCAATTTCGAAAGCACCTTATAGGTTAGCTCCGCTGAGTTGAAGGAATTAAAGGTTCAGTTGCAAGAGTTGCTTGATCGAGGGTTTATCCGCCCTAGTGTTTCCCCGTGGGGAGCACCGGTTTTGTTTGTGCGGAAGAAAGATGGTTCGTTGAGATTGTGCATCGATTACCGGAAGTTGAATCAGGTTACGGTGAAGAATAAGTATCCTCTACCGCACATTGATGATTTGTTCGATCAGCTTCAAGGGTCTGTTGTGTTTTCCAAACTTTTTGAGGAGTGGGTACCATCAGTTGAAGGTTCGATCGGAGGATATTCCGAAGACTGCTTTTCGCACTCGTTACGGTCATTATGAGTTCATGGTTATGCCGTTTGGGTTGACTAACGCGCCTGCCGTATTTATGGAATTATTGAAGGATTACGATTGTACGATTTCTTATCATCCGGGGAAGGCGAATGTAGTAGCCGATGCGATTAGTAGAAAGTCTTATGTGGCTTCGATGATGGTTCGTGAATGGAAAATGCTTGAGGATGTTCGAGATTGGTCTCCTCGTGAATCTAGACATGGGGCGATTTTTCCGAATATTAGGGTGTCTCCGACCCTAATTCAGAGGATAAAGGAAGCTCAGAAAGAAGATCCCGAGTTGGTAAAGATAATAGGTAAATTGAAGGAAAAGAATTTCGAGGATTTTTCTGTTAGCCCGATTGGAGTGTTGACTTTCCGTGGTCGTTTGTGTGTTCCGGATGTTGATGGAATTAAACAGAGAGTTCTTGATGAGGGTCACAAATCGAGGTATACTATTCATCCGGGTAGTACGAAGAAGTATCAGGATTTGAAGCAACAATTTTGGTGGATTAATATGAAAAGGGAAATAGCCGAGTATGTTTCGAAGTGTTTAACTTGTCAGCAGGTCACAGCCGAGCATCAGAGACCCACGGGATTACTTCAGCCGTTAGATATTCCCGAGTGGAAATGGGAGCATGTGACTATGGATTTCGTTACGGCACTACCTCGTACCCGTAGGAAGTTTGACAGTGTTTGGGTAATAGTGGATAGATTGACCAAGAGTGCCCATTTCTTACCTATTGACATCAGATATTCGATGGAGAAGCTTGCGACCCTTTACATTGATGAGATCGTTAGATTGCATGGGGTTCCGGTTAGCATTGTGTCAGATCGAGACCCGAGGTTTACTTCTAGATTCTGGAAGGCGTTTCAGGAAGCTTTGGGCACAGATTTGCGATTCAGTACGGCTTTCATCCCCAGACCGATGGTCAATCCGAGAGGACTATTCAGATTCTTGAGGATATGTTGCGAGCGTGTTCGATAGACTTCTCCGATTCTTGGGATTCGCACCTACCGTTAGTGGAGTTCTCTTATAACAACAGTTATCAAGCTAGTATCGGGATGGCACCGTATGAGGCCTTGTATGGAAGAAAGTGTAGATCGCCTATTTGTTGGGATGAGGTTGGTGAAGCGAAGATCGTGGGCATCGATTTGCTTCGGGATTCAGTTGGAAAGGTTAGAGTTATCCGGGATCGATTGAAGACAGCCCAGAGTCGACATAAGAGCTACGCGGATAACCGAAGGCGAGATCTTAGCTTTCAGACCGGTGATTGGGTATTCTTGAAGGTATCTCCGAAGGTGGGTATTCGTAGGTTTGGGAAGAAGGGCAAATTGGCTCCGAGGTTTATTGGCCCGTTTGAGATTTTCGGAAAGGTTGGACTTCTAGCGTATCGCCTTGCGTTACCGTCATCTTTAGACCGGTTGCACAACGTCTTTCACGTTTCTATGCTTCGGAAGTATGTTCATGATCCGTCTCACGTGTTACCGAGGATACCGGAGGATATTGAGCCCGATATGACTTATGAGGAACGACCGGTTCGGATCCTAGATTCTAAAGTCCAAGAGTTGAGGAGCAAGAGCATTGCGTTGGTTCGAGTTCTTTGGAGGAATCATAATATCGAGGAGTCGACTTGGGAGCTCCGAGATGAGATCGAGAGGAAATTTCCGTGGCTTTTTGTTTAAGGTGAGTCTCGTTAAAATTCGGGTCGAATTTTCTTTAAGGGGGAGTGAATGTCACGACCCGAAATATAGGCTCTATTTTATTAGTAATTAAATGATTTTATTTAATTATTTGCTTATTTATCTATTTAAATTATTATTTATTTAAATATTTGTGTGCATTTTATGTTTCATAATAATTATGCTTAGCATTTTATTAGGGTCATTTGTGCTAGTGTAGAAATATTGGGTCTTAGTTGTTAGTGGGGAGCATTGAGTTGGGTAGTTTTTAGAGGAGGGGGTCTTTGTGTAAGTTTTTAAATCCTACTCCTACCCTCTCCCTACACCTCCTTCTCCCTCATACACTCCATCTCCCTCACCTACTCCCTCCCATTCCCAGCACAACTCCCTCTCTCTCCTCCATTGGGTAAGCATTTTCTCCCTTTCCTTCTCTCTTCATTTTCTCCATCTTCCCATCATTATTATTCATTTCTTAAAACGTGAACATTGTTTAGATCGTCGATAGGATCGCGTAGAATCAAAAGATTTGAAATCCATCAACTTTGAGAATTTGCAAGTAAGTTACTTTTCCCCCATTTTGATGCTAAAATGTCCATATCATGTTTATTTGATGTTTGATGTGCTATATTTGAAGTTTTGTTGGGTTTTGAATTTGTTTGGAATTTATTTGAGTTTTTGGTTAAAAATGGTGAAATCTTGAATGTTGGTTTTGATTCTTGAAATGGGTTGATAAAGGGTGTTGTTAAGATCCCCTTTTGGGTTAAATGATGTTTGGGTACCTTAGAAATCTTGTTGGGAGTGTTGATTTTGAGTGTTTATGGATTTGGTATGAAATGGTTAGGCATTTTCATGAAACCCATCTGGGAATTCCTCCCAGCCCGTAGACCAGGCGCCCGCCTGCCTTGACCAGGCGCCCACCTACATGACCTTTTCTAATGGCCAGACCTTCTGGTCATTCAAGCGCCCGCCTGCCCCATTCCAGGCGCCCGCCCGCCCCTGTTCCAGGAATTTTGCCCTTTTGCTTGGTTTAAGACTTAAGGCTTAACTAGTTTAGGTTTAATCCTTCTAATTAACTTAAGATAACATCGTGGAACACGTTATTGATTAGACTTGATTCTTTTGTGAATAAATACGATATGGAATTTGATTAAGTACCATTTTGGGAATGTGGTTCATCTTTGATGTGCGGTTTATATTAGTATTACCTTTGTGGTGATTTATTTGGATTGGTTCCCTACTTTGGAACCCTAAGTTGTTTATTTAAGCTAGTATTTATTACTTAGCATTTATTTGAAAGTCCAGCTGGTATTTTGTGTGTGTTTGGGCTATGCGAAACATTATGATGGCACGGCCAAGTCCATTGTGATGTTGACCATTGTTTTGCCCCATTATTACCCTCCTCCAGATTGGCCTTGGATGTGAGAAGAGCTAGCTCCTTTGTGTGCATTTTAGCTTCTTGGAGCATGACTTTGTGGCATGTCTCCCGTCCCTTGTGACACTTCTTATGGTTATTGGTTCCCGGTACCGGGATTTTCTCTTCGGCTTTCATGCTATTATGAAGATGATGTTTTGTTGATGATTGAAGCTGCGCAGCGATCCTTTATTTGGATGTTCCGGTTTGGAAAACCTGGCTATCCTTTGTTATGTGTTTATTTCCGCTGCTATCTGTTATGTGATAAATTCTATGTGATATGTGATAGTTATTATTGTTTATTGCTTATTGCATCATAGCATGTCATGTAGTTGCATTAGTAACTTATTGAGATTTATCTCACCCCCTTTTCTTTTATCTTTGTTTTTCCTTAACCCCCCCTAGGTGCTAAGGATTAGTCTCGCTGATCACGAGAAAGAGGACGTCGAGTGTGGATCCATTCTTTTGGGGAAGGTTGTTATAGGTTGGTTTACATTATGTAAATGTGTAACCTTTTTGGGTAGTTGTACCAAACAATGACGTCGCTAAGAATTGTATATTTATATTTCGTTGGGCATAAACTTGTGGAAGTTTATGATAGTTGTATTTGGTTTTTATTAAACTTGGTTTTGTAAAACTTTAGATTATCACCTTTGGTATTAAATGGAATTTTTAACCTTGGTATTTCATAGTCTTGGTTTTAGAGTCGACGTCCAGATCACGGTCTCGGGCCCGTGGGGTCCGGGGTCGCGACAGTTGTATCAGAGCTATGGCATTAGCTCTAAGTGTAAGTCTAGGTGGATTAGTATGACCTAGGAGGGTAGTAGTGTGCGGAGTGATTAACGGTTGATGTCTTATGCAGGTAATTACTCGCAATGTCTGGAAGAAGAAACAGAGGAGGAACTAGGGGCACAGAATCAGAATGATACAAGGGAAGAAGCACGTGCCATGTTTCAAGGCATGTTTGAGGCGGCCATGAGGCCATACATGATCAAGGTCCGAGGGTAGAGCAAGCACCACCCCGTTATGGATTGGAGCAATTTCTGAAGTTGAAACCGGTTGAATTCAATGGGGAACCCGATGTTCGGAAAGCTGAGTTGTGGATTGAGTCTATGGAGAAGATTTATGATGTATTTGGGTGTTCGGATGAGGACAAGGTCCGGTTCGCGGCTTACAAGCTTGTGGGAGCCGCCGAGCATTGGTGGAAAGGTGTTAAAGCTACTTGGGATGATACTCACACGGTGTATGCGTGGGAGTTGTTTGTGCGCAAATTCAAGGAGCATTTCATTCCGGTTGTTGATCAAAACCGAAAGGAGATCGAGCTACTCAACCTAGAGCAAGGTGTGTTGTCTATAGCACAATACTCGGCGAAGTTCATAGAGTTAGCCCGGTATTGCGACTATTTGGTGAGGACCGAGGAACAAAAGGCTATGAGATTCATTCGGGGATTGAAGACCTCCATCCGCACTCAACTTATTGCTCAACGGATTGTAACATTTCAAATGCGGTGGATCGAGCCTATCTTATAGAGCAAGATATTGGGGAACATAAGAGGAAGACCGAGGTGGCCAACCCGAGTAAGCAAGGAGCGCAGAGCAAGTCACAACCAAGAATTGATAACCGAGGTAGCTTTGGGGGACAATCTCAGTTCCGAGGACAACCGATCCTAAGGAACCCGGGTACCACTTCCGGGAACCAAGGGACCAAATTAGGAGGCTTTGTTCGTGTTGTCAAAAGGAAGGTCATTCTGAAGACCGTTGTTGGAAGAAGCAAGGAAGGTGCACCAATTGTGGTCAAATGGGTCACTTTGTAAAAGATTGCCCGAGAGGTAGAGGACAAGCATCCGGGTTTAGAGTTGGTACTAATCAGGGTCAAAAGAGGGACGCTACGGGAAAGCCCAAGGTCCAAGGGAAAGTGTTTGCAATGAATCAACAACAAGCTACGATGATCCATCCGTTATAGAGGTATTGTTTCTGTGTCTAATGTGAGCGCACGAGCGTTAGTAGATCCAGGATCATCTCATTCATACATTTCTGTGCAATTTGCTTCCATGTTAAATGCTGCATTTGAGTCTTTACCGTACGTGCTAGAGGTGTCGACCCCTATAGGAGAATGCTTGATTTCTGATCGAGTCTTTCGTGCTTGTGATGTGGTTATTTGTGGTCGAGTCCTTTGCACGGATTTGGTAGTTCTTCCTATCCAAGACTTTGATGTCATTTTGCATAGTGGTTGTGAAGGGTATTTGGCTAGTGTTCTTGATACTAGGAAGGAATCCCTAGTTATGATAGTGTTCGGGTAGTTCGGGAATTTCCCGATGTTTTCTCTACCGAGTATGATATGCCTCCCGATCGTGAGATTGAGTTTTGTATAGATCTTTTGCCGGGTACGGCTCCAATTTCGAAAGCACCTTATAGGTTAGCTCCCGCTGAGTTGAAGGAATTAAAGGTTCAGTTGCAAGAGTTGCTTGATCGAGGGTTTATCCGCCCTAGTGTTTCCCCGTGGGGAGCACCGGTTTTGTTTGTGCGGAAGAAAGATGGTTCGTTGAGATTGTGCATCGATTACCGGAAGTTGAATCAGGTTACGGTGAAGAATAAGTATCCTCTACCGCACATTGATGATTTGTTCGATCAGCTTCAAGGGTCTGTTGTGTTTTCCAAACTTGATTTGAGGAGTGGGTACCATCAGTTGAAGGTTCGATCGGAGGATATTCCGAAGACTGCTTTTCGCACTCGTTACGGTCATTATGAGTTCATGGTTATGCCGTTTGGGTTTGACTAACGCGCCTGCCGTATTTATGGAATTATTGAAGGATTACGATTGTACGATTTCTTATCATCCGGGGAAGGCGAATGTAGTAGCCGATGCGATTAGTAGAAAGTCTTATGTGGCTTCGATGATGGTTCGTGAATGAAAATGCTTGAGGATGTTCGAGATTGGTCTCCTCGTGAATCTAGACATGGGGCGATTTTTTCCGAATATTAGGGTGTCTCCGACCCTAATTCAGAGGATAAAGGAAGCTCAGAAAGAAGATCCCGAGTTGGTAAAGATAATAGTAAATTGAAGAAAAGAATTTCGAGGATTTTTCTGTTAGCCCGATTGGAGTGTTGACTTTCCGTGGTCGTTTGTGTGTTCCGGATGTTGATGGAATTAAACAGAGAGTTCTTGATGAGGGTCACAAATCGAGGTATACTATTCATCCGGGTAGTACGAAGAAGTATCAGGATTTGAAGCAACAATTTTGGTGATTAATATGAAAAGGAAATAGCCGAGTATGTTTCGAAGTGTTTTAACTTGTCAGCAGGTCACAGCCGAGCATCAGAGACCCACGGGATTACTTCAGCCGTTAGATATTCCCGAGTGGAAATGGGAGCATGTGACTATGGATTTCGTTACGGCACTACCTCGTACCCGTAGGAAGTTTGACAGTGTTTGGGTAATAGTGGATAGATTGACCAAGAGTGCCCATTTCTTACCTATTGACATCAGATATTCGATGGAGAAGCTTGCGACCCTTTACATTGATGAGATCGTTAGATTGCATGGGTTCCGGTTAGCATTGTGTCAGATCGAGACCCGAGGTTTACTTCTAGATTCTGGAAGGCGTTTCAGGAAGCTTTGGGCACAGATTTGCGATTCAGTACGGCTTTTCATCCCCAGACCGATGGTCAATCCGAGAGGACTATTCAGATTCTTGAGGATATGTTGCGAGCGTGTTCGATAGACTTCTCCGATTCTTGGGATTCGCACCTACCGTTAGTGGAGTTCTCTTATAACAACAGTTATCAAGCTAGTATCGGGATGGCACCGTATGAGGCCTTGTATGGAAGAAAGTGTAGATCGCCTATTTGTTGGAATGAGGTTGGTGAAGCGAAGATCGTGGGCATCGATTTGCTTCGGGATTCAGTTGGAAAGGTTAGAGTTATCCGGGATCGATTGAAGACAGCCCAGAGTCGACATAAGAGCTACGCGGATAACCGAAGGCGAGATCTTAGCTTTCAGACCGGTGATTGGGTATTCTTGAAGGTATCTCCGAAGGTGGGTATTCGTAGGTTTGGGAAGAAGGGCAAATTGGCTCCGAGTTTATTGGCCCGTTTGAGATTTTCGGAAAGGTTGGACTTCTAGCGTATCGCCTTGCGTTACCGTCATCTTTAGACCGGTTGCACAACGTCTTTCACGTTTCTATGCTTCGGAAGTATGTTCATGATCCGTCTCACGTGTACCGAGGATACCGGAGGATATTGAGCCCGATATGACTTATGAGGAACGACCGGTTCGGATCCTAGATTCTAAAGTCCAAGAGTTGAGGAGCAAGAGCATTGCGTTGGTTCGAGTTCTTTGGAGGAATCATAATATCGAGGAGTCGACTTGGGAGCTCCGAGATGAGATCGAGAGGAAATTTCCGTGGCTTTTTGTTTAAGGTGAGTCTCGTTAAAATTAGGGTCGAATTTTCTTTAAGGGGGAGTGAATGTCACGACCCGAAATATAGGCTCTATTTTATTAGTAATTAAATGATTTTTATTTAATTATTTGCTTATTTATCTATTTAAATTATTATTTATTTAAATATTTGTGTGCATTTTATGTTTCATAATAATTATGCTTAGCATTTTATTAGGGTCATTTGTGCTAGTGTAGAAATATTGGGTCTTAGTTGTTAGTGGGGAGCATTGAGTTGGGTAGTTTTAGAGGAGGGGGTCTTTGTGTAAGTTTTTAAATCCTACTCCTACCCTCTCCCTACACCTCCTTCTCCCTCATACACTCCATCTCCCTCACCCTACTCCCTCCCATTCCCAGCACAACTCCCTCTCTCTCCTCCATTGGGTAAGCATTTTCTCCCTTTCCTTCTCTCTTCATTTTCTCCATCTTCCCATCATTATTATTCATTTCTTAAAACGTGAACATTGTTTAGATCGTCGATAGGATCGCGTAGAATCAAAAAGATTTGAAATCCATCAACTTTGAGAATTTGCAAGTAAGTTACTTTTCCCCCATTTTGATGCTAAAATGTCCATATCATGTTTATTTGATGTTTGATGTGCTATATTTGAAGTTTTGTTGGGTTTTGAATTTGTTTGGAATTTATTTGAGTTTTTGGTTAAAAATGGTGAAATCTTGAATGTTGGTTTTGATTCTTGAAATGGGTTGATAAAGGGTGTTGTTAAGATCCCCTTTTGGGTTAAATGATGTTTGGGTACCTTAGAAATCTTGTTGGGAGTGTTGATTTTGAGTGTTTATGGATTTGGTATGAAATGGTTAGGCATTTTCATGAAACCCATCTGGGAATTCCTCCCAGCCCGTAGACCAGGCGCCCGCCTGCCTTGACCCAGGCGCCCGCCTACATGACCTTTTCTAATGGCCAGACTTCTGGTCATTCAAGCGCCCGCCTGCCCCATTCCAGGCGCCCGCCCGCCCCTGTTCCAGGAATTTTGCCCTTTTGCTTGGTTTAAGACTTAAGGCTTAACTAGTTTAGGTTTAATCCTTCTGATTAACTTAAGATAACATCGTGGAACACGTTATTGATTAGACTTGATTCTTTTGTGAATAAATACGATATGGAATTTGATTAAGTACCATTTTGGGAATGTGGTTCATCTTTGATGTGCGGTTTATATTAGTATTACCTTTGTGGTGATTTATTTGGATTGGTTCCCTACTTTGGAACCCTAAGTTGTTTATTTAAGCTAGTATTTATTACTTAGCATTTATTTGAAAGTCCAGCTGGTATTTTGTGTGTGTTTGGGCGATGCGAAACATTATGATGGCACGGCCAAGTCCATTGTGATGTTGACCATTGTTTTGCCCCATTATTACCCTCCTCCAGATTGGCCTTGGATGTGAGAAGAGCTAGCTCCTTTGTGTGCATTTTAGCTTCTTGGAGCATGACTTTGTGGCATGTCTCCGTCCCTTGTGACACTTCTTTATGGTTATTGGTTCCGGTACCGGGATTTTCTCTTCGGCTTTCATGCTATTATGAAGATGATGTTTTGTTGATGATTGAAGCTGCGCAGCGATCCTTTATTTGGATGTTCCGGTTGGAAAACCTTGGCTATCCTTTGTTATGTGTTTATTTCCGCTGCTATCTGTTATGTGATAAATTCTATGTGATATGTGATAGTTATTATTGTTTATTGCTTATTGCATCATAGCATGTCATGTAGTTGCATTAGTAACTTTTGAGATTTATCTCACCCCCTTTTCTTTTATCTTTGTTTTTCCTTAAACCCCCCCTAGGTGCTAAGGATTAGTCTCGCTGATCACGAGAAAGAGGACGTCGAGTGGGGATCCATTCTTTTGGGAAGGTTGTTATAGGTTGGTTTACATTATGTAAATGTGTAACCTTTTTGGGGTAGTTGTACCAAACATGACGTCGCTAAGAATTGTATATTTATATTTCGTTGGCATAAACTTGTGGAAGTTTATGATAGTTGTATTTGGTTTTATTAAACTTGGTTTTGTAAACTTTGGATTATCACCTTTGTATTAAATGGAATTTTTAACCTTGGTATTTCATAGTCTTGGTTTTGAGAGTCGACGTCCAGATCGCGGTCTCGGGCCCGTGGGGTCCGGGGTCGCGACAGTTGGTATCAGAGCTATGGCATTAGCTCTAAGTGTAAGTCTAGGTGGATTAGTATGACCTAGGAGGGTAGTAGTGTGCGGAGTGATTAATGGTTGATGTCTTATGCAGGTAATTACTCGCATGTCTGGAAGAAGAAACAGAGGAGGAACTAGTGGGGCACAGAATCAGAATGATACAAGGGAAGAAGCACGTGCCATGTTTCAAGGCATGTTTGAGGCGGCCATGAAGGCCATACATGATCAAGGTCCGAGGGAAGAGCAAGCACCACCCCGTTATGGATTGGAGCAATTTCTGAGTTGAAACCGGTTTGAATTCAATGGGGAACCCGATGTTCGGAAAGCTGAGTTGTGGATTGAGTCTATGGAGAAGATTTATGATGTATTTGGGTGTTCCGATGAGGACAAGGTCCGGTTCGCGGCTTACAAGCTTGTGGGAGCCGCCGAGCATTGGTGGAAAGGTGTTAAAGCTACTTGGGATGATACTCACACGGTGTTGCGTGGGAGTTGTTTGTGCGCAAATTCAAGGAGCATTTCATTCCGGTTGTTGATCAAAACCGAAAGGAGATCGAGCTACTCAACCTAGAGTAAGGTGTGTTGTCTATAGCACAATACTCGGCGAAGTTCATAGAGTTAGCCCGGTATTGCGACTAATTTGGTGAGGACCGAGGAACAAAAGGCTATGAGATTCATTCGGGGATTGAAGACCTCCATCCGCACTCAACTTATTGCTCAACGGATTGTAACATTTCAAGATGCGGTGGATCGAGCCTATCTTATAGAGCAAGATATTGGGGAAATAAGAGGAAGACCGAGGTGGCCAACCCGAGTAAGCAAGGAGCGCAGAGCAAGTCACAACCAAGAATTGGATAACCGAGGTAGCTTTGGGGGACAATCTCAGTTCCGAGGACAACCGATCCTAAGGAACCCGGGTACCACTTCCGGGAACCAAGGGAGCCAAATTAGGAGGC
>JAOWBW010000390.1:1113762-1262465 GCA_026119855.1 Campanula takesimana | reverse complement strand
GTATCGAGGTAAATTTGATGCTAAGGCCGATGAAGGTATTTTTGTTGTTATTCAAAACACCTCCAAGCTTTTCGTTGTTTCAATAAGACATCTTTAAAAATTGTAGAGTCAGTCCATGTTACATTTGATGAACATAATCTTCTTGAGCCACATATGCTCCAAATGTTGCTGATGATTTCAGTGGTTTTGAGACAGGTACATCTTACCTTAATCGTGCAACCGCAATGACCACCTACTCAACCGCTCCATCAGGTTCTCCAGCCGCTCCAAATCAACCGAAGGTGTTGCTGTAGAACCGCATTCTTCTGATCCATTCAAACCGTTGATCCAGTTCCCACATCACCTTCATGAAGATTTCAATGAATATCAAGAAAGCCTCCTCTGGAAAATCTTCAAGAAATAGTGGTTCATGATGACCTCCCTCCAGAAATCAATGAGCATAGAGACCATCCAACAACTAATGTTATAGGTCCTATCAGTTCTGGTATTCAAACAAGAGGAAGCTTAACACATAGAGATAACCACAGTTTGTTCTCAAACCGCACTGATATCTCAGATGGAACCGAAGAAGGTAGATGAAGCTCTAAGTGATCCAGTTGGGTAGCTGCAATGCAAGAAGAGCTTAATCAGTTTGAAAGATGCAGAGTTTGGACTCTAGTTCCAAGCCCAGAGATCACACTGTAATTGGAACAAAATGGGTATACAGAAATAAGATGGATGAAAATGGTACCATTACAAGAAACAAGCAAGGTTGGTTGCTCAAGGTTATAGCAAGAAGAAGGGATTGATTATGATGAAACCTTTGACCTGTAGCCAGACTTGAAGCCATTAGATTGTTCCTGGCCTATGCCTCCTTCAAGAAATTCAAGTTATATCAAATGGATGTGAAGAGTGCATTTCTGAATGGTGAACTACAAGAAGAAGTTTATGTAGCTCAACCGCCAGGATTTGAAGACAACAAATATCCCAATCATGTCTTCAAGCTCAAGAAGGCCTTGTATGGACTCAAACAAGCTCCAAGAGCATGGTATGACACTCTATCTAAATTTCTTATTGAACAAGGCTTCTCTAGAGGTAAAATTGATACAACCCTATTTATTGCTAAACACAAAGGTCATTCATTATTAGTTCAAATATATGTTGATGATATTATTTTCGGTTCTACTAATGAGACTATGTGTGTTAAGTTTGAGAAGCTTATGAAAGGTAAATTTGAGATGAGTATGATGGGAGAGTTGACATTCTTTCTTGGACTCCAAATCAAGCAATGTCATGATGGAATTTTTATCAACCAAGCCAAATATACCAAAGATTTGATCAAGAAATTTGGGCTTGAACCGCTAAGCCAGTTGATACCCCAATGCAAAAGGCCTGCAGTTTGGATCAAGATGAACGAGGTAAGAAAGTTGATCAGACTCTCTACCGAGGTATGATTGGTTCTTTACTTTACTTAACTGCTAGTAGGCCAGATATCATGTTCAGTGTTTGTGTTTGTGCTAGATTTCAAGCTGACCCTAGAGAATCTCATCTTATTGCTGTTAAAAGAATTATTAGATATTTATGTGGATCTGTTAACCTTGGACTTTGGTACTCCAAAGAATCTTCATTTGATCTATTAGGTTATTCAGATGCTGACTTTGCAGCATGTAAGATAAGCAGAAAGAGCACAAGTGGTACTTGTCAGTTCCTTGGAACCCGGCTTGTATCATGGTCCAGCAAGAAACAAGCATCGGTTTCAGTCTCAACCGCTGAAGCTGAATACATTGCGGCTGGAAGCTGTTGCTCTCAAATTCTCTGGATGAAACAGCAGTTGGAAGACTATGAAGTATTTGAGAAAAACTGCCCTATCTACTGTGATAGTACTGCAGCTATATCAATCTCCAACAATCCAGTACAACACTCAAAAACCAAGCACATTGACATAAGATATCATTTCCTCAAAGATCATGTTGAAAAGAAGAACATTTTCCTAGCAAAGGTGGAACCGACGATCAAATTGCAGATATTCTCACCAAACCGCTCGAAAATTCTAGGTTCTTTCATCTACGAGGAGAAATGGGTATGCTGGAACTTACTTAATATAATTCATGCCTATTTATTCTTGTTCTAATAATATTTGTCAAGTATTTTGGCTCTATTAAGAAAATGCAAATAGTTTGCGGTTCAATAGACAAAACCGCAACAAGATGGTTCGGCTAAAGATTCCACTCAAACCGAAGAGTCAAGTAGAACAATTTCAGTTTTATCCAAACCGAATTGTCAAAGCAAGGTTTCGGTTTTCTCTACTGAAACCGAATATAGATCTGAAGATATCGGTTTCACCAAAACCGATAATAGGAAAGGTAAGTCGGTTTACGCAAAACTGCTCAGGTATGAAATTGCATTTTAGTCCCTACTTTATGTCACTTCATTCATTAAGGACCTTTTTGCAATTATCTCTGCCGCATTAAATGTGAATCGACAGGTACACTGACGGTTGAGTTTCCTTAGCCGTCATGCCCGCTCCACTACCCGAAGTGGTTAATTGAGTATAAAAGACAAACCATTTTTCAATTTATCTTTTACCTTCTTACTCTTTTTAGCAAAAACCCCTCTCTCTCCTCTGTACGCATTCATCCTTCTCTCTCTCTGTTCTCACTAAATTTTCTTACTTAAACAAAATTTTCTATGGCACCAAAGAAATCAATTGATCTTGCTTCTTCTTCTACATCATCCAAACCATCGAAGCCTGATATGGTATGAAATTCTGAACCCTAACTCAGTATATCTCACTTATCCGCCATTGTTGAAGCTTAAAAGCTTGTTCATCTTCCTTTGATCATTTTATGCTTTTTCTTCAATTTCTTGGTTGGTTTGTGTTCGCATTTACTTATATACACTGATTGATTACTTTGTTTTAAGATTTGTGTTCAATTTTGAGCAAAATCAATTTTGGGGTTATTTGGTGTTCTTGCGAAATTTTGCAGATTCTGGGTTCATGTGTTGTTATTTGTCTTAGTTTATTTAGAACTTTGTTAGAATCTACTCTCTGTGATCATTTTGATATAATTTTTCCATATTTTGGTTAAGATTTTGTTTTGCATATTCATACTCTGTTCTTCGTGTTCTTCATGCATTCAAACTCTTTTTCAAAATTTTCCCTCTTTGATCCATTTTGCCTTCACTATTCCTTCATTCTTTGTTTTTACATTTTTACCCTTACTCTCCTTGAACCGCCTGTTTTCATTGTTAGGATTCCTTGTTATAGTTTGTAGTACTTAATCAAACCGCGGTTTGCTTAAGGATTCAAACTATCATTCTTTAAATTATTTCTAACTAAGAATGTCTTTCAGGATCCCTCAAACTTTGTTCCCGGTTCTAGGATTCTTGAGAATGAACTTAAACAAGATGCAGTTGGAAGGAAGCTCCTCAAACTGTTGAATGATGCTAAACTGCTACCTCTGTTTCTTATGGATGAACCGCAGTTTGTTACTATTATCTGCGCCGAATTCTTTGAGAATGGGATCTCCACGAAGGCTGAATTACTAGATGTAAGAGGAGAACCGATAAGGGATCTGGAATCCGGTGAAATTAAATTTGAAGATGCTATCAAGTCCACCGTCTGTGGCAAAGAAGTGATCCTAACCGCTTCCAAGATTGCAGTTCTAGCTGGTCTTGAGAACTCTGGAGTTATGGGGATAAAACCGGAACTTCTAAGCAATACTACAATGGAGCTGATTGGAGTTAACTCTTTCTCCACCAAGAATTACTCCAAAAAAGACTTTGGAGAGGTGATGGCTCATCTTTGTGAACTGGTAGATTCTGGAGTTATGTGCAAGAATGGAAACCACAACAACTTTACAAGTGAACAGTATGCTTACTGTGTGGCCATTCTTAAAGGGAAGAAACTGCACTGGCCCAAGGTTGTGATGAAGGAGATTATAAATGCTCTAAACCGCCTCCATGCTGCTAAAGCCGCTGGAAAATCCAAGGTCAGAACTCATTGCAGGTTGCTGACAAAGTTCTTGCATCAAGATACTGCCATTTTCAAGTTCTCTACTGAACACAAGGACTATTGGTTGGATCCTAGTGAAAAATCTATCTTTGGACTGTCAAGACTTGATACCTTCAGAACAACCTTTGGATGGCGGTTTGCTCAAACTGTTTGGAATGAGGACCCTCTTCCTGAAGCCAAACGTGGCCCATTTCCTGAAGCTCGGCTCAACAAATCAGGGAAACCGTATGCTGGTGCCATTGCTGATCAGGCCCATGCTACGCTGCTAAGAAATGAAGGTCAAACTGCCACTCTAACCGACTGGGGTTAAGTCATTTAGCTCAAACCGCGGTACAGGCTGAGGGGGAGCCTGCGGTTGAGGGGGAGCCTGCAGCTCGGTCTATACCTGCGGCTCGTCCCAAGGAAACCGCCGCTCCAAGAAAAGAAAGGGAACTGCTCAAATCCCTTCGGTTATTACAAAAGCAAACCTATCCAAACCGCCTTCCAAACCCTTATCCAAACCGTCATCTAAACCTTCATCTTCTTCAACCTCTTTTCTCCCCATCAGACTATCTCCTACTCTTTCAAAACCGCCTTCTAAACCCTCTATTCCCAAACCTCAAGTTAAACCCCTCTCTCCAGTACATCAAAATGTGGAGAAATCCTTAAATTTTGCTAAGGATGCCTCTTCTCTTAAAGCCGCCAAGGCAAAATCCATTCCAGAACTTATCCCCTCACCTCATCTTTTTCTTCCTATCCCTTCTCCTCCTAAACCTTCCACTTCTAAACCGCCATCTGTTCAATTCTCTGAAGAACAGTTGGCTGAAATTTTCAAAGCCTTCCCAAACCTTAAACCTTCCTCTCAAACCGATCCTGAGCAGACCGAAGTGTCTGAGGATGCGGTTCTAGTTGAACAAACCGCTGTATCTACCATTGTGGTTCAGCCTGAGCAAACCAATGAGTTTGAGGCTGCAGCATTGCCTGAGCAGACTGATATGTCTGAGGCACTTGGTGAACCTGAGCAAGATGTTGAAGTTCTTGAGGTTCAACCGCCAAAGAAGAAGAGGAAGTTGGTGAAGAAAAGTGATTATGTAGAGCATTGGCAGTCAAGGCCACCAGGCGCTATTGACTTCAGTGAGGCTGACTACAAAAGAGATCACTCACCTCTTGAAGGAGCTTTTGCAAGAGAGCTAAGAGAAAGAGCTGAGATGAGGAAGGCAGGCATTGACCCAATGATGGTTGAGGTCTCTCCTCCTTCACTTAAAAGAAAGTTGGACTTTGATTCACCTGAGCATACTCCCTCTTCATCTCCTGATTTACCTTATGCTCCAACTCCGGTTTTGCCATCTACTTCTGTGTCGGTTCAACCACTGCCTCTTCCTTCAGTTCAACCGCTGGCTATTACTCAAGCTCAACCTCTCTCTCAGCCGCCAGTTCAGCTATCTCCACAGACATCGGTTTCATTCATTAAACCGAAGACAAAGAAACGAAAGAATGCTGCTGACTTAGCAAAATATTTGAAGCGGTTCAAAACTGAAACCTCTAGGGAAAGAAGGGCTGGAGCCCATGCTCGTGCCGCCGCCAAAGCCGAAGCTAGATTCTTGAAGGCTGGCCGCCCTAACCCTTTTGCTATCTTTCCCAAGGATGAGATGGAAGCCGCAGTTGAACACTTAATTCTTTCAGTTGCAGACAAAGTGATGGGTGAGATTGCCGATCAGGTACTCATGGATCCCACTCTTGCTAGTCAATTCTTTCTACAATTAACTGCTAGAGCCTATCCTCCTATGTTGAATTGGAGATTTGTGCCTTCACCTTCCATTCTTTTAAATGATGATTATTTGAGATTTCCTCTTCTTCCTTCTTCACCTCCTCAAACTGCAATTATCCCTATTCATTCTTTTCCCCTCTTTGATCCCATTGAGCTTGAAACCGCCCTTAGGATCTCTATGGGTGAAACCTTAGAAGAGGCACACATTCTGTTGAAAGGTAAAGCCAAGATGCCTTCTTCCTCCCATCAATCTGATGATGCCATCCAAATTTCTGATGATGATAATTCCAGTGATGAGCACATCCCTCCCTATACTCCTTCTGATGAACCGCCCTCTTCAATTCCTTCCTATCCAATTCTACCTCTTCATGCTTCAACCGCCGATTTGATAGATGCGGTTAGAAATATTCAATTTCATCAACAAACCGCCACTTCTCGGTTTGACACTCATCTCCTCACCATTCAATCTGATCTTGATGCCATTAAGGGGAGAGAGTAAATGAGAGATTTGAAGATAGGTCAAGCCAACAACAGCTAGATGAGAGACTGAACTTAATCTTGGAAAATCAACTGGCCCTTCAGATCTTGTCAGAACCAACAATGATCTTTGCAACTTAAAGTTTCAAGCCGTTGATGCTTCACTTCAATCTGTTGTTGAGAAACTGGATATTCTGGCCCAGCATGCGCTTGATTCTTCTGAGCTTATACTTCATAGAACCGGGAAACTTGTCAAACAAACCGCTGTAATTGAATTGAAGATTGATGAACCGACTGAAGTTCGGCTTCGTGCAGCTGACTTTGTTTTTGAAACCTCCCGTGGATCCGGTTCTAGAAATGTTGATCAAACCGCTCCCGCTGTTAATGTTCAAATTGCACAAGAACAAGCTGCTCAAGATGCTCAAACCGTTCAGAACCAACCGCAGATGATGCTGCTGCTGCAAGGGGTTCTGTTGCAGATGAAGTAGACTAGACCTCTTTTCTTAGTCTTTCTTTTTGGTATCTCTTGTAATTCATACATTGTAAGTTACTATCCTTTATGATTGAATTATAATGAGAATGACTGCATAGCATTCTGTTTCCAAAACTTTGTTTATTCAAACTGCTTGTTTGTGAAACAATGCTTGTATTTCTTAAAACCTCATGCACTACATTCATCATGAAAATACCTTTAAGTGCATTGTGTTTTAAACATTCAGTTTAAACATGCATTTCTGATCCTCAAAATCATATCATTCTTTATGCATCTGAATGTATTTCTTTTCTATCTCTTATTCATTTCCTTTATTTTTGATAGATTAGAAATCTATGATCTAGCATAGTGTGTGCATTGACTTGGGACATGCAATTTCATGAAATTTATTTCTGACATGTTCTTACCAAGTACAATGTTTTGCTATTATCATAGTGTGGTAATGGCATCAATCAAATAGGGGGAGATTGTTAGGATTCATTGTTAGTGCACCCACCTTAATTTGATTGATCCATTCCACGTGTCTTTTTATGGACTTTAGGACCGCATGTAATGAAGTTCTACTTCAATTTTTAGATAAGTCCATTTCTAGATTTTTTGTTTTCAAGGCTGAGTATTGTTCGGTTGTATCATTAGCGGTTTAGTGCTTCAAGCCATCATTTTAAGAATGCCAGCATGGAGCTCTTCAATTCTCATCAAACCGCAGTTTGCATGTTTGATGAAACCGCACATCAAGACCATTCTTCAAACCGCCCTATGCTTGGTGAAACCGCAGAGCAGTTATTGAAGAATTAAAGAGATGTCATTTATTCCTTAGACAAACATTCCCTTATTGACAGTATAAGGATGTTGTTATGTCATGTCAAAATAACTCTAAGTTAACTTGGAGTTTCTGCAAGGAATGTCGGTTTGTCCATCAGTTTAAATTGTTTACCGTTAGTCCTTTCTGCAACAAAGGACAATTGTCAGGTAGTGGTGCAACAACTACCTAGGACTACAAGACAAAACCAAGGACGAAAATGACAGCTCAACCAATGGGATTTCGACAGCACTGTACCCTTCAGATTTGATTCAAATCTTTACCCAACGGTCACAAGGGTGCTCTGCCTATAAATAGCCTTCATTATTCAACAATGAAGGTTGCTGAGATTCAAGAGATTCATTCCCAAGTATTCAAGTTTGCTTTGAAGAGTTAAACCCAGATATTCATATCTTCAACCATCTCCATTGCAAACCCAGTTCTTCATCAAAGCTTCAAGCCTAACAACCACTCATACTTAGCCTTTACACAGAAAGAATTCTATTTGCTCCACCATCATTTAGATACTTAGAGCATTTGATTTCTTTTCACACACACACCCGATTTATATGATCATATAGATTATATACTTCGAAAACACCGGTTGTTATTATAGCTTAGGTTAGACTCATTGTTTAGAGTTTAGATTTATCTTGTAAAACCTCCTCTAAATTAATACAAGTCTTATAGCTATTAGAAAATCCTAGACTAACCATCTAGGTAGAGGACGTAGTTCATTTAAGAACGAACCTCTTCAATTTGTGTGTTTGATCTTTATTTTCTGTCTTGATATTTATCTTTCTTGTTTGTGGTCTTGAACTTGTTTCCATATACGAAATGACTTGAAAGATGAATTGTGTTTTCCTTTAAACTTTAAGTTTAACTATTCTGTTGCATCATAGTGTTTTCTCAACCCGAGTCAAACTTCCAAACTCTTTAACTAACCTATTTGGCCAAACCGCAAACTCCGCTGTGCATTTTATCAGTTCGGTTCTTGTGCCTTGAACCGCAGTTGGCCAAACTGATAAGTACTCAGTTGATTTTAAGGGTATTTCGAAAAGTTTCGGACCGCTATTCACCCCCCCCCCCTCTAGCGGTTCTATACCCTTGTTGCCCTCTGGGACCAACAGTGATCTTTGCCAAAAGGAAGTGGACACCTTTGGAGGGTATATTTGAATGATAGCCTCGGATGAACATTAAAGAGAGGCTATCCAAAGCTGTTGGAAGGGATAGAAACATTGGTAGTGTACCAATTTGAGCACATCATATCCTTCCCATTCTGAAAGTAATCATAGCTGGGAGGTGGAGAAGTATCAACAGCATCAGGATCAACAAAAGCTTGTTCTCCAACCTCCATGTAGTCAGCAGGGTCAGCCTCATCAACATGATTTCCATCGGCACGAACATCAGTTGGAGCAGGAAGAGGAAGGGGTGAAACAACAGTCGGCAAGCTGAATAAAGGCTGTAGAAGAATTTCTTCAAATTGCAGGCTAGCAGCAATGTCAACATCCAAATTAGGAGTACTTCCTTCAGTACCTCCTCCCAATTCCACAACCTCTTTAATACCAGTAGGTGGGACAATCTGTATTTCAGGAGTAACTGTCACTAACTGAGTGTCCGTAGTTTGCTCAGCAAGATGAGTGTCGGCAGTTTTTTCATCAGTTCCTCTATCAGTATAAACTCCTCCTGAAACAGATACATCAACTACATCTTCCAATGGTTCCAAAGGTTGAGTGTCCATAGTTTCCTCAACAGGAGCAGGTCGATCAGCAGATACTTTAATCAGAGGTTGAGTGTCAGTAGTTGTCTCAACTTGAAATTCCACTAACTCCTTAAAAGATTCATCAGCATGACTTCCTTCAATACTACTATCATCTTTCAATACAGACTCTGCAAAGACTTCAGCAGAGGGAGCTTTAGTCATGACAGTTCTGATTGGCATCTTGTCACTGTCTGTTGTAAGTGAAGTGGAAGGAGAGTCAGCAGCAACTTTGTGAGCACAAACCAAATTTCCAAATAAATCAGCACCATCATCATCAGCATCACTATCAGTAGAATTACTATCTTCATCAGCATCATCAGATCCATCGGCAACAAAATCTTTATCAGCAGCACCTGCATCGTCGGCAGAGTGAATATCGGCATCTGTCTCGGTCTTGCTGCTGCTGGGCGAAGGAGCATGAGCAACTTGATCGGCAAGAGCTTCAGCAGCACGGCGATCGGCATCTTGCTTCAACAGAAATTCGTTAGACTTTTCAATCAAGTCCATAGTGACCTTCTTTACTGATCTATGAAAATGAGCATTGAGAGGACTGACAGCAGGAGCCTCATCATCATTGTATGTCAGCAAATCTTCATCATTTTCAAGTCTTCCAATCTGATAAGGATCAAACTCTGTGAATTGAGAGAGCTGATTGAATGTCCTGGCATAGATGAGCCACACGTCCTGAACCATCAAGTCTTGTCTAATTCTATCTTGAAAAAGATAGACTTGGTTCCAGTGTAGTGGTAGAAAGTCAAAATATCGACCAAAATTGAGCTTCAGTTCAGCTTCTTTCAACTGCTTGAACTTAGAGAGAGGGAAGAACTTCTCATTCCACATATCAGTGAGAATGTTCAAACTCCGGTAGTCAACATAATCAGAAGTTTTTCCAGAAGGCATAGTATCCTTCATTTCTTCATGAAACTGAAGAAGACGACGAATGAAAGGAGGCAGATGATCAATCGGAAAGACCCATTTCTTGTTCAAGACTTTGTTAGTGAAGGACCAAGGATTCCTGTAGAAGGTGTGGAAGGTGGGATTCCTGATGGGTGCACATTTCCTTGAAGTCTGAGACTTGAGCTTTTCAATTACATCTTCAATACTTTTGCCATAGGATCGGCAGTAAGAGAAGCACCAGCAAGATGAGAAGGAGCAAACCTAATCAGCTTGGCTCTTGGATCAGCAGAAGGAATGGGAGCAGAAGGAACTTCGTCGGCAACTTGCTTCTCCATCGGCAAGACCATCTTATCAGCAACTTGAGTAGACTTCTTCATCGGCAAGACTGGTTCGTCGGCAACCTTTGCCTTCTTTGACACCACTTTATCAGCAACCTTCACCAACTTTCTTTTCTTTGGAGCACAAGGAGTAGAATCGGCAAGAATTCTATCGGTTGAAGGAGCAGGAGTAGAGACTGCTGATTGGGAAGCAACAAAAGGAATTTTCTTAGCTCTTTTCTTCTTTGGAGCGACAGCAGCAGCAGGAGCATCAGCAGGAGTAATAGCACTAGAAGCATTCTTTGCTATTCTCTGCCAATCTTTAGCATTATAGGACTTTAGCTTGCTGAAGGCAATGCTGGAAGGAAAACGGTCTGCAGCTACTATGTTTATATTTCTCCTTAAGATCATGCTGATTAACAGATAATGGCAACCTTTCCCAGGATTGGGTTTGTTCTTCAGCCTATCAGAAGACCATTTATCAGCAGCAGTGGCAATGATTCTGAATATGTAGGCACACCAGTTGAACTCAATCTGCAGAACAATGGCGGCCATAGCTTCAAACTGAACGTTAGTGACATTACTATGAGATCCAGATCGGAAAATAAGACATCTATCAACTATCTCATCCAAAGCATAGTATCGGCGAGGATAATGAATCTTCAGATGACTGGTGCCGCTGAGTCTTGGACCAGCTCCTCTCATGATAATCCATGCCCTATCCAGTTCCTTATCATCAACTAAAGCACTCAACCCTTCATTCCTGAGAGAGGGAAAAACTTCAGAAATAGAAGAGGGAGTAAGAGAGACTTGCACACCCAAAACAGAGGAGTTGATGGAGACGATGACTGAAGAGTCAGCACGAGAGCGGACAACGGAGGAGTTGAGAAGAATTCTTTGACGAGATCCAAGAACACTGAATCAACTCCAGATGGAGTGATGAATGAGTCGAGCAGGGACCCAATAAGAAGATTCTTCAAGAAAACCCCGTCGGCTTCATCGTTGAAGTAGTCGGAGTCAACATAGCCTCCATAGATATCTTTTTCGCCGGACATTTTCTGTTAGATTACTCAAACAACTCACAATGTTAGAAACAAAGACGAATCAAACCAAGAATGATTAGAAATGTGCAAATTTTAAACATTAACACTTACCAGATTAAGAAGATATAAGCAAATAAAACAGTGATTCAATAAACTGGTTAGAGGAGTGAGAGAGATAGAGTAGAGAAGAAAGATGGCGAAGAAAGCTTAAAGGAATTTTGAAAGGCGTTATATATGTTATGGGGGAGAGAGAGAATATGAGAGGACAAGGAATAGAGATAAATAACTGTACCTATAATCTCGGAGAACGTGCACACGCAAAATTTAATGCGCACACAAAACGGTGAGAAATGAACAGTTAAAAGAAAGAGAGAGAAGGGTAAATTAGTCAAAATTAATAAGAGAAGTGATGATAACCTGTTACCTTGCTGATGTATCGCATTAAATGGAATACATCTTGACACGATTTTGGGTAAGAAAGGTACACACACGTGTCAGGGAGATGGTGTGACCGATGTACCTTTGATTTGATTGCTTATGTCATGTGTCAGGAGTCTTATCTTTTTGCATAGACGTGCTGATTTGATACTTTTTAAATATCGGCAAGATAGTTTGAATCGGCAAGATAATTTAGTCGGCAAGATATGATGATCGGCATGATGTTGTCAGCAATATTTTGTCGGCAATGTCATTTGGTCGGCATGATTTTCACAATTGCTGATGAGATCGGCAAAATAATTTGGCCGGCAAAATTTTCATACTTACTGATGAAATCGGCAAGACTAGCACAATAGGTAGAGTTAGCACAGTTTTAACCATAGAAATCAATCATACCTAGTTCACCTCTTAGGAATTCAAATCTTTTCTGGTCTAAGGGCTTTGTCAGTATGTCTGCTCTTTGGTAATCGGTATGAACTTTGAGCAGCACTACATTCCCCTTTTCAACATGTTCCTTCAGAAAGTGATACTTGATGTCTATGTGCTTGGTTTTGGAATGCATAACCGGGTTGTTTGAAACTGAGATAGCAGATTGATTGTCACAATAGATGGGACAAATTTGAGATGGAACTTCATAGTCAACAAGCTGCTGCTTCATCCAAAGGATCTGTGAACAGCAACTGCCGCGCAGCTATGTACTCAGCTTCAGTAGTAGAAGTGGAAATTGATGCTTGTTTCTTACAGGACCAAGACACCAGTCTATCACCAAGAAATTGGCAAGTTCCACTAGTACTCTTTCTTGTTACCCTGCAAGCTGCAAAGTCTGCATCTGAATAACCTATTAGATTAAAGGATGAATCTCTAGCATACCATAATCCAAGGTTAGCAGTGCTACAAAGATATTTAATAATACGTTTTACAACCTGCAGATGGGATTCCCTAGGGTCAGCTTGAAACCTGGCACAAACACAAACAGCAAACATAATATCTGGTCTACTGGCAGTAAGATAGAGGAGTGAGCCGATCATACCTCGGTAGACAGTCATATCTACTTTCTTACCAGACTCATCCTTATCTAAATGAATGTTAGTGCCCATAGGTGTGCTTTGAGAGTGAGCATTTTCAAAGCCAAACTTCTTGATTAATTCTTTTGCGTACTTGGCTTGACTGATGAATATTCCCTCATTGGATTGCTTGACTTGAAGTCCAAGGAAATATGTTAGTTCACCCATCATGCTCATCTCGAACTTGCTCTGCATTAGCTTCTCAAATCTCTTGCAAAGTGATTCATTAGTGGAACCAAAAATAATATCATCGACATATATTTGAACAAACAATGAATGACCCTTATGCTTGGCAACAAATAAAGTAGTATCGATTTTACCTCGAGTGAAGCCTAAGCCATCGCTAAGTAAAAACTTAGATAGGGTTTCATACCATGCTCTTGGAGCTTGCTTTAGGCCATAAAGAGCTTTCTTCAATCGGTAGACATGATCAGGCTTCTTGGAGTCCTCAAAACCTGGTGGTTGTTCAACATAAACTAGTTCTTGGAGTTCTCCATTCAGGAAGGCACTTTTCACGTCCATTTGATACAGTTTGAATTCTTTGAAGGCGGCATAGGCTAGGAAAAGTCTTATAGATTCCAATCTTGCAACAGGAGCAAATGTCTCATCGTAGTCAATCCCTTCTTCTTGTCGATACCCTTTAGCAACTAACCTTGCTTTATTCCTTATGATCTTCCCTGCTTCATCCAGTTTATTCCTGTAGACCCATTTTGTACCAATCACCTGTTGAGATGATGGTCTTGGCACTAGTTCCCACACATTGCATCTTTCAAACTGATTTAGCTCCTCCTGCATAGCTTCCACCCAGCCAGGATCAGCAAGAGCTTCTTCAGTCTTCTTTGGTTCTATATTGGAAACCATAGCAGATGAGAAGAGACTCTCGGCGAATGCTCTACTAAGGTTTCTTGTCAATCTTGGTCCAAAGACATCACCAATCACATTTTCTAATGGATGATCACGAACTGTTCTAACCTCCCTTGGCACATCTTGTCTGACTGTATCTTGTTGTAAAGATTCGAGAGGAGGGTCAAGATCAGCAGGTGGAGTAGGAGAATTAGAGTTTTGGGTGAGAGGTGGATTAGATTGAGAGCTTGTTGGGAAGGGCCTTATAACAGAAATTGGTTGAGGGCTGGTCTGTTTTCAGAATGATCAGCAGAGTTTGCATCGGCAAATGGATTATGAAATTCATCAGCAGGTTTTGGTTCTGCCGATGAAGGAAAGTACGGAACATCTGCTGATTCTTCTGCTGAAATGACTGGATCAGCAGCTGGTACTTGATCTGCAGGGTTAGTATTACTGGATTCACCTGTCTCATGAGCACTAGACATATTAGTACTATTTGGAGCCTTGTCAGACTCTAGCAAATCAAATTCATCAAAGGTTACATGAACAGATTCAACAATTTTCAAAAGTTTTTTATTGAAAAATCGAAAGGCCTTACTGTGTTTAGAGTATCCAACAAAGATTCCTTCATCAGCTTTCTCATCAAATTTACCTCTGTGCTCTTTACCGTTGTAAAGCACGTAACATTTGCAGCCGAATATTTTGAAGAATCCGATGTTGGGAATTCTGCCTCTCCAGAGTTCATAAGGAGTCTTGTTATGGAATTTGTTGATGAGAGATCTGTTCTGAGTGAAGCAGGCGGTATTGATGGCTTCAGCCCAAAAATATTGCGGCAACCTGGCTTCAGCAATCATGGTCTTACCAGCTTCAATGAGAGTTCTGTTCTTTCTCTCAACGACACCATTTTGTTGTGGTGTATAGGCAGCTGAGAAGTTGTGGTCTATGCCATGATCATCACAGTATTGAGCAATACCATTGTTCTTGAATTCAGTGCCGTTGTCTGATCTCATACTGATGATATCGCTTTCTTTCTGAGTTTGTAGTAGTCTGAATAACTTGGTAGCAATGGCATAGGTGTCATCTTTGTGACTGAAGGTTTCTACCCAAGTATATCTAGAGAAATCATCTACTACAACCAAAGTGTAACTACTTCCCCCAATACTTGCAGTGGTTGTGGGGCCAAATAGATCCATATGTAGCAATTGGAGGCACCTAGAAGTTGACATGCAGGGCTTGCTTCGGAAAGATGACTTATGTTGTTTTCCAAGCTGGCAGGCCTTGCATTTCTTTGCATGATCAGCAGACACTTGAGGCAGACTGGTTACCAGATTTGAACCGGCAAGCTTGGATAGATACTTGAAGTTCAAGTGACTGAGTCTCTTGTGCCATAGCCATGAGTTCTCACTGATGTTCTTAGCTACAAAACAAACATTAGCAACACCAGTAATAGCACTTAAGTCTACTGCATAAATGTTACCTTTACGTTTGGCAGTGAGAAGTGTTTCATTGGAAGCAATGTCTTTCACATAGCAACTGGAAGTAGTAAATACACATTGCATTCCTTTATCACAGAATTGTGATATTGATAGAAGGTTGTGTTTCAGACCATCCACTAGAGAGACCTTCTGTACAGTAATTGCACCTCTCTTGATGGTACCAATACCGATGATTTTTCCTTTGGCATTATCACCGAAAACCACTGGGGGACCTGATGCTTCTGAGATATCGGCAAGTAGATCAGCAAATCCTGTCATATGTCTTGACAGCCACTATCTAGAATCCACAGATCTTTGCTTGCACCAGTTGAGGCCATGAAGCATTCCTGAAATAAAACGGTATGCTTATGGTCCCCCTTATTCTTGGGTCCGAGGGTTAGTTCCTCTTTGGCAACCACATCTGGCCACCACTAGAGGATGTAACCTCAGTGGGTCCAGATAGGTGCTTCAAGAGGCATTCATGAGCCTTGTGACCATAATCAAAACAATTAGAACATCTCACTTGACTGATAGGCTGTGGAGTCGGTAGAACATCATTCTGTTTAGTCAGTGCATCGGCAGAACTAGGGAATTGAGCAGGCACAAACTTAGTAGGTTTAAAGGTGCCAGTATTGCCTTTCTTTCCATTCTGTTTACCTTTGGCAGTTGCCTTTTTAGGCACTTGTCCATCGGCAGCACTTGCTCTGCTGATGTATTCACTAAGAATATCGTTATCGGCAGACTCAGTATCAGCAACCTTAACATATATTTGTTTGTGCTTATCATTCCTTTTGTTATGGTTCTTAGGATACTTCATTGCCACAGCACTGTATATTGGCTTAGCATCCTTATGTACTGAGTTAACAGGACTACATTCAACTTTCTCATCCCTTTTCTCGGTCGCACAAGTTTCAGTAGAGCTACTGCTGCTGGAATCAAATCCTAACCCAGATTGGTCCTTATATGACATTTGGGTCTGTAGGATTGTTTCAACAGCAACTCTAGATTTTGTGTAAGAATCAACAATCCTTGAGAGATGATTGTTTCTTTTCACAAGATCTTCGATCTGAGCTATCAATACTGCTACTTGGCATTTGAGATCCAGGTTTTCTTTCTTTAGAGAAATAGACTCAAGCTCGTGTCCTAAGCGAGCTATTCTCGTTAGAAATTCTTTTGAAATCAGCAGCCATCACTTTATGAACGCTACTCAGCTTCTCATAATCAATAAAAAGTTCATCCATTGTCTCTACCATCTCAGCCTTAGATAATTCTGGAAGAGGGTCAGGAGTAGAGAGAATGGGTTCAGGTGAGAAGTCAGGTAGGGAAGAGATGGGTTTCGAAAGGGTTTTGGCAATATTGGGATGTTCGGTGAATGAGAATTTTCTTGTCATCGGCAAGGGTTTTGTTTTAGAAGCATTGAAATGAGAAGAGTTACACTGTCCATAGAGTGAAGTTCCCACTTGATGAACCTTGTATCCTATTGGATTTCCTGCTTTGATGCTTACTTCCTTGAAGTATGGTTGAGCTCTTCCAGTTGGTATTTCTTTGACTGGAGTCTTTGGCGGCGAGGGATCTCGGTAGATTGGAGTCGGCAAGGATGAAAGATCGGCATCATCTGAATCTAATGCCATGAAACTTACATCGGCATCCGCATCTTCATCGGCATCTTCGTCTGAATCAGTTTCACACCAGACCGGCAAGGCTTTTTCTGTGCTATCATTGGCAACATAACTTCGAGACTTTGGGTATCTCTTGTTTACTGATTTCCTCACGTATTCATACTTTGGCTGAGGACATTTTGAGGCAAAGTGACCAGGTTTTCTGCAGTTGAAGCAGACAAGATCACCTTTGCTGTTTTTGCCATCGGTAGCACTGGTACTTGGTTTGTTGTAGCTTGCTGATTTTTGAAATGGTGGTGTAAAAGATTTTTGTTGCTGGTGACTTCCTTTTTGCATCCTTTTGAAGTCTTTGAACCTCTTGTAGTTTCTGGCGAAGGCGGCAAATTCGTCTTCTTCCATTGTTTGTTCTGAAGGTGTTTCTGAGGTTTTTGAACAGCAGGGTGTTTGATGGGGATCTATAGGAGGGAATTTGGTTGAAGGAAAGGATACCTGAGATTGAGCTGATAGAGACAAGTTTTTGAAATTTTTATCGAGAACGTTAAGTTTTTGCAGTTCTCTCTCATACAAGAACAGACTAGACACAAGATTCTGAATAGAGGTCTTGTTTAAGTCTCTAACTTCTCTAACAGCAGTGACCTTAGTATGATACTCATTTCCTAAAGAACTTAGAAAACGAATATTAAGATCTTTCATAGTATACACTTTACCTAATGAAGCACATAAATTACTTACCTCGCAGAATCTGTCGTAGGCACTTCTTAGAGATTCACCATCTAGTTTCTTGAAAGATTCAAACTCAGCAATGCAGTCGTAGAGTCTGTTGTCTTTCACCTGCTCATCTCCTTCAAAGTATGCAAGGAGTTTGTTCCAGCATTGTTGAGCCGTGGAGCACAAGTCAATCAGTTTATATTGCTTGTCGTCCAATCCACATGAGATAATGTGGCACGCCTTTCCATCTAGAGCAACTGAAAGTTTGTCTTCATCAGTCCATTCTTCTCTAGGTTTTTCAATCAAGGTTTCATGAACTTGAACATGTCTTTCTTGTTCAGTGTCTTGATCAGCATGAGCAGTCAGAGGAGTGGAAGGAATTGGTCGGTAGGTGGTTGAGACCTTTAGAGGAATGATTGGACCACCTTCTATTACTTGCATTAACCGGTCATCGATTGAGTTCATATACTTTATCATACGAGATTTCCAGACACCAAACTCATTGACGTTCAACAACGGAATGGTAGTGATGTTGAACGACTGCATGATTTTTCCTGCCATGGTATCGGCAATACAAGCTGCAAAGCTTGGAAATTTCTTTCAAAATTCCAAGCTCTGATACCAATTGTTAGGCCCAATTGGTAGGAAAATAGGCTAGAGGGGGGGTGAATAGCCTTTTTAAAACTTTTACAAAGAAACACTTATAAATGCAAAGTCACTTATCAGTTTGCAAACTATTTTCAGTAAGCGCAGCGGGTAAAATATGACTTAGTTTTAACTCACACAAAATCAGTGAATAAAAGATTTTCAGAGCTTAGTTTAAACACAAAGTTGTTTCCAAAAGTTCAATGCAGTTTCAAGAGATTGGTCAAAGGAAATAATGATGAATCAGCAAGAACAATAATGATTTGCCGGTGATAGAGTTCCAACCGGCAAGGACAGTAAGTAACGGAAGACACAGAGATTTGGAGAGGTTCACAGTGTAAATACTGCTACGTCCTCTACCAAGTTTGGTCAGAACTTGGATTTGGGTTAAGAGCACTATTAAATATCCCTAGTCTATTACAAGCACGGCTTTGCCGGATACAAAGACTAAATTCTAGAGATAGTTAATGAATCGTAAAACAAATATCTGACCAAGTGTATTTGAGCGGCAAGTTCAAAAGAACTTATCTCACTCAGGTGGGTGTGTGAAAGACTCAAACAACGTATTCCTTAAAATGATCTAGTTCGGGAATACTAACAATGTTGTTGAGTTTGTGCACAAGTGTATATCCTATTAAATGATCTAATGATTATCTGGACACGGAATGTTTGAGCTTCAATGAATGCTGCAAACAACCAACTCTCTTCAATGCACTAAAATCATCCAACCTTCTTCAATGCACTGAGTCATCTATTTATAGGAGGAGTTAATGTCTTAGCTTGTTGAAGAATGATAATATTTAATTTCCAGCTGGGTAGGTGAGGAGCATTTAATGCAGTATCCTTGGCATTAATGGCGAAGATACGCGTGCCTGAAAAGTCTGATGGGTAACGACCCCTTTGTCTTAACCGGTTACCTGCAAAAGCAAGTAGAGACAGAGTATAGCTAAAAGTAGCTATGTGTTAGACGGCGCAGTAATCATTACAGAGCAGGTAAACTACTTTATGATAAAACAGTACAGAGACAATCAGCAAGGTTGACTTTAATGACATGATGTCACCTGACTGATAGTGCAGACTGTCTATTATATCGGCATGTTGAGAATGGAGTTGAGCGGCAACTTCTTTAAAAGTTGATCGGCAACTTGTGTAGCAAGTTGATCGGCAACTTGTCGCATGTTAAGAATAGAGTTGATCGGCAACTTGTTTACTGGTCTGCTGATTTGCTTCCTCTGCTGGTTTGTCTTGTTTTTGAAGAGTTGTAATACACCAGTGCTGGTCACAAAGAATCCTAAGGGTACCTAAAAGGTTCTAATAAAATTGGGGGATCCTAAGTGCAAATATGATTGGGATTAAGTAATTCTATGATCTAGGAATCTATTTGAACAACAATATTATTGGAGATGATAGTATATATTTGGTGCAACTTTTGCACCATCTTAAAGATATAGTGCAATTTTTGCACCAAACCATTGGAGATGGTCTTAGTAGTCTATTTTGCCTCTTGTCTTGGAAATTTTCACAGAAAAGGCAGTAGTTGATATACTCGACCTTTTTCTTAAATAATTTATTTTTAAAATAATATTTCCCAAAATGGCTATCCTTCAAAACAATTTGCCAAAATGACCCATTTTTCAAAACTCGCTACTGCTAGTAGCGGATTTGTAAAAAATTCGCTTAAACTCGCCACTCGGAATAGCGAGTTCCTTTGTCTGCAAAATATGCCGAAACTCCCATGCCATGCCCTGCACATCCTTAATCACAAATTCACAATGTTCTGCACCGGCGGGTCAGCCGGGAAATTGAGCGGCGGAAAAATCGAATCCGCACAAAACCTAGGCACCGAGAACCCACCCCGTTATTGGCATCGGAAGGAGTTAAAACCTTCGCGAACGAAACAACCCCGTCATTGTCGACGACTTCGTCCCCAGATTTTTCCGCCGGTGTCGCGAAAACCTCGTCGGTGTCGGGACTAGCGAGAAAGCGGACTGAGGTTACGCGGCAGTGAATCAAAGGCTTGGAAGACACGAGAGGAGAGAGAATGGGAGGGGAAGAAGGCTGCTCGGCGTGGCATTGAGGGAAGTAATAAACCCTCGAATCGACGGTGGGGATCTGAACGGAGGTGCCGACACATGCTCTCTAGATTGCGGGGTCCACCGGCCGGGGCTCAGCCGCCATTGATTGATAGGGTTTGGAGTGAGAGAGTGAAATTGGGGGAGTAGGGTTGTACCGAAGAGGGAGAGCTTTTTTTTTTTTTTTTTTTTTTGTGGGAAACCGCCGGTGTGAAATGAACGGTATGAATTACACAGACTGTGTGTGTAGGGAAAGACAGTGCCGTGGTCACCGGGAACGGAGGAGTTGGCCCTTTTTTCGGTACAAAGGAACTCGCTATTGACAGTGGCGAGTTTAAGCGAAAATTTTCAAATTCGCTACCGGCAGTAGCGAGTTTTGAAAAAATGGTTATTTTGGCAATTAGTTTTGAAAGGTTGTTATTTTGAGAAATATTATTTTAAAAATAATTATTTGAGAAAAAGTTCTGATATACTCAATCTAGTTTTTGGTGTGGACCAATAGATTCGTCTTCCTGTGTCTTAAATGAGGAATGAGCTATAATAATGATCACCGATTTATTTGTGTGAATCAAATAAATTCCAACTCTTGATGTTAAAGTGATAGGACGTCTTTACATCTTGAGCCTTGCTTGGGGAACAAAATAAAGTCACAAATATTACTCAAAATGAGTTGCCAATATTTTATTAGTTGCGTCGATAGTGAACTTGCCACAATCTAATTAAAAACACCAATAAAATCATTATGCCTAAAATTTTATGCGCCTAATATTATTCTTACATCTTAACTGTTTGCTACTCCCTCTGGTCCAAAATAAATGACACTCTTGATCAAACAGATGTAAGTTTGACCAATAAATTTAAACAAAAAATAATGATCCTAATAAAAATCTAAAAATTGTTATTAAAAGTATTATTAATTATAATACAATGGCAAATTTTAGATTTTTATTAGCATCATTAATTTTTATTTAAATTATTGGTCAAAGTTACATCTATCTAATTGATCAAAAGCGACAGTTATTTTAGACTAGAGGGAGGAAGTACAATGCAGTAATAAAATATCAGTTGAGGCTTTGCTTCCATGTTATGGTATTGGAAACCAACACAATAACCCAAGTAATAGGGGTGTTCACGGTCCGGTCCGGTCCAGTTTTTGTCTAAATTTCACAAAATCGGGACCAACCAATAGTGCGGTTCTGTAAAAATTTAGAACCAGGACCGGACCAATACTTTTCAGAACCGATGTCATTGGTCCGGTTCTATTAATCCGGTTCCGGTCCGGTTCTACCTATATACAAAATTTTCAACTCAAAACAAATACATCCGTAAGCCAAAAACTAA
This sequence comes from Campanula takesimana, assembly GCA_026119855.1. Classification (NCBI taxonomy): domain Eukaryota; kingdom Viridiplantae; phylum Streptophyta; class Magnoliopsida; order Asterales; family Campanulaceae; genus Campanula; species Campanula takesimana. The sequence goes on along the minus strand of JAOWBW010000390.1, from coordinate 1,240,731 downwards.
AATAATTGAACATAGTGGTCTCAGCTCTCAACAATTCAAAGTCAAACCACATGAAATATTAGGTGCAACTGCAAAGCATGAAGTTAATTATACGAGGAAAAAACAAACATTTTTTTTGCTTAAATTATCAAATGAAACACTTTCAAAAAAACAACTGTGTATATATAATACTATAGATATCAAATATAGAAACAAGTACTACTGTAATACATACATACACACATACATATACGTTTATACTCCCTCCGTTTCATGTGAATTGAGACTTATTTCCCTTTTCGTCTGTTTCACCTCAATTGAGACTGCCCAAAATGGCAAACTTTTTAATCTTTTATATTCACCCAACCCCACCACTCATTCTCTCTCTTCATTTTCCACCACTCATTTTATTCAACCAACACTACTATTTACCCCACTCATTCTCTCTCTTCATTTTCTACCACACATTTTCCTTATTTTATTAGTATTCCTTAGTTCTTGTGCCATTTCCTTTAGTCTCAGTTCTCATGAAACGGAGGGAGTATATATTATGAATATATATTATACTATATATGAATGATTGGTCCGGTCCGATCCAAAACCGTGTATATTTTTTTAAAAACCAAGACCGGACCAATTAACCGGTTCTAGAGAATTTCGAAACCAGAACCGAACCAACACTATTGGTTCGGTCCGGTTTTTATTGGTTCGGTCCGGTTCTATTGGTCCGGTCCGGTTCGTACTTTTTTTTGCACAGCCCTACCAAGTAATGCATCCACATTTCCTTTTATTCAAGTCATGGCGATCCACGTCATTGGGGGTTAGGGTTTTAGAGAGATAAATTACTCAATTAATTTTGACAGCACAACTTGAAAAAATAAATGTCTGATACCACACCAATAAAGACCACTGGAGAGGGAAAAAAAATGCAGTATTCTTTTTAAACAAAGTTCACCACTACAAACAATTGAACTGGATGTAAAGACCTAAATTCTTTCCTATCATCCAAATACAGTCCCAGGTATATCCAGTCGTTAACAAGAAGATGCAACACAAAATCTTGAATCGGACCGCAAAAAGAAAAAAATCAAGGCCGTACAAACTATACTTGTACAGATATCGATCGATACTCTTGGTACAAAACCCACTTTTAAGATTGGATATTATATTATCAACCATTAGTAACCTAGTATTTACACAGGTATTAAGAAAAGACCAAACCGGGGGGGGGGGGGGAACCAAAAAAACTCATGGTAAGTCTAATCTACTTCTACATTAGAATCTATTTCTACCCCCTTTCTATTTTTCCAATTAATCAGTGAAAACAAAAAATGCACTACCCAATAATGAATTACAAAACACAAAACCTAGTAAGGACCAAGAAGAACCTGTTCACAAGAATGACGGATGTAGCGGCTCATCCCAATGATGCTTTCACAGGATTACTCCAACCCAAGTATGGAACCTTTGCTGCTTCTCCTAGGGAAATTTGCAGGACTAAATTCATCGATCCCACATGGCCTGGAAAATTGGAGGTCTGTGCTTTAACCAATGAAGTAGCTCCTTATCCAATGGAGCATTTCGTAAAACTGCATCTAGCATTGGACTACCTATTACTTTTGGAGAGTTTTTGAACGACCATATCTTGTCCTTTGGCCAAGGCCTCTGAGGCTGTTTCTCCTGGAAAAATTGCAATGTAGTTGAACATGTTAATGCAAACGAGCCCTGAAAGAGCATATTTTTCATGCCCCTCGGGGCGCAAATAATAATAATAAGAACAATAATACTCCCTCCGTCTCAAAATGATAGTCCCGTTTGACTTTTCCCATTTTAAAGTTACATTATAAGTTTTGGAAATCCGGTGATTTAGAAGCCATCATTTTGGAAGTAGGACTAACAATTTGGAAAAAACAAAAAAGGGAAATGGGGCTATCATTTTAGGACGGAGGGATCAATAAAACAGCATTCAATTCATGAAAATTGTGCTCTCGCTTGCTCTTGAGAGAGTGAGAGAGCGACACTAGTCTTCTCTTGTTGCCAGAGAAAGTTCTCTGTTGGCGTATGGATATACCCTCTCTATAACCCCTTTAGAAGTAGCAAACACATGCACGAGAAGAGGAAAGGATGATTGAAGCAAGTGGCTTCAAAAAGCCAACGGTAAACGATGAAAATGTTGAGAAATGACAACTAATAATCAATGTTCAACATCTGAATGTTACATTCTATATGTTTTGTATTTCTCATTTTCTTAGAAAACCAAACCATAGACAGATCAATGATTGCACGTTCCGATGCGATGATTTTGGTTCATGTAGCCTGTCCCGATTGTAGGGAGGGTTTGTTGTTGTTATAGAAAACAAAACCATAAAGGTGTTGTAACTCACACCTCTTTTCTATCAACTTGTAACTTTCTTTCAATATTTCCAAGGTCCATATAAAGCATCACTTAAATTGGACCAACTAATTATTATCCATGTTACTACCTTGGAGTCCAAACTGGTTATTAGCATCACTAGCTTACTTAAAGGTTTACCATTGTTCCAGAATTATCAGGCTAACATCACAACAGAATTAACAAGAACAAAGGGCAGAGAAAAGCTCACCACTCTAGCAAGCATAGATTTCACTGTCCTTGGGCCATACACACGCTGTTGTGACGGCTTCTGGGCTTTGGCATAAAAGGAACCAATTTCAGGTAAAGCCAAACAACCCCTGCTGGATCTGGCAAGGCAACCATCTGGCTCTGCATCGGCTTGGTTATGCCAAAAGATCAACTGCCCTAAACAATAATTCTCTCCATACGATTTGCGATACTCGTGGAAACCAGGTCCCAACTTTTCAGCAGACTTTGGACCTAGATCAAGAGGGCTTATGCAAACCGGAGGGGACGTCACAGCGTTATATTCCTACAAGAAAAAAAAATAGATTAGCGGGTGTTTGAGGGAGACAATTTTTTTACTTTCTTACTTTGACATTAGAGATAATGCAGACTTACCCGTATTCTGAAAAAGGACTTTGTGAAAGCGTATATGTGTATCAAGTCAGCAGCAGCATCATGCCTACACTTGTATGTGCACGGAAGATTCCGGACCTCATCTCTTAACCTATGCACCAAGCAAAACATTGTAAGTGAGGGCATGAGATAGTTAAAAATATAAAACGGATACATTCTGTATCTGGTTATGCTGTAGTAAAAATTCATGCTTCTTACCATATCAAAGATTTCCGAAGCTCCCTCTGTAAGTTGTCAGACCCAGAAGGGTCATGAGCACGAATGTTAGACCTAAGGTCCTTCAGCGTTCGATCTTCCATGTACGGAGATATGGACTCAATAAGTTCCTCAACAAATGATCCCTCTCCTTTCCAGACAAAGGAAACTGCTTCCTCAGGACTAAGCCTCTCCAACAGAGGCGGGGCTTTCTTTGGATCACCAAATACACATCTCATCACATACCTTACCTGAGAAAACGTCCCAAGAAAATGTTGATTAATCACTACTAATTGTTGTGAACTCCAGTACCCAAGGTCAAAAAACATGGGTGCTGAGTGAGTCAACAAGAACAGCTGGGCCTTAAAGAGCAATTTAGCCACCTTGTTAAGAGTAAGAGCCAAATTCTGAAGCCTCTGATTGTAAACACCCTCGGCCTAATCTCATTCAAGAAGATAAGAGAGAGTGAGTAAACTGAGAAATAAATTTATCTATCCTAGTTCAAAAGACGAAAAAATGTTTTATTCTGTACGAGTTCATATGAAATACTAAGAGCCCTAAAACAATTTGTGCGGGTGATTAACCACAATCACCTGAACCTCAGCATCACTCTTATCAACATCCAAGCAGACATCTGTAAAATATTTCATCTTCTCTTCCAAATTATGCCTTAAAATCTCTTCTGGAAGCTTGGTTCTCTCGAAATTAATAAACCTTACCTTCAATATTAAAGTGAAAGTATCAGAAATGAACCTGCATTTCAAAATAAACTGCGAAGTCAATTAGAAAGAATTGTACCAAGCGAGCGGCGTATGCGATTAGCCAATTAGGCAAGCCACCAAGCAAACAACTTCCTAGTCCAGCCTTTCCCAACTCAACGTAATCCTCCTCTGATACTGCGTTTAACTCACAAGCCTCTAGCATCAATTGATGACGATTCAGTAGCCCATGGCAATCTTTCAGCACCTAAAAATTCAGGGAACAGAACATGCAGAATATAAGCTTATAGCATCAGCAATGGAAAGAAGAAAAATAAGAGCAATGTGAAAGAAAACTGAGGAGTTCTAATAAGAAATAGTGAGAACAACTGAGCGAACCAAGAACAACCAAAATTCATTGAAGGAAAATGTGTACATGTCTCAAAACTGCAACAAAATCAAATTAACCTTTGAATATATACATGTGGAACTTAAAATATGTACCTTCTGAAACGCCCCTTCACCTGTGAGATTCAGATAACTCCCACGACAGATTTGGCTGCCGCATAAACAAACTGACGCTTCATACTCCTTTTTACTCTGCATCAAGAACCATCAAAGTTAAGCATCATGTCAATCATTTCTCAATATAAGATTTCATAAAAAGAGTTTCCAGGCAGCAGAACCTCACCTCTGTAACAGAGTTATAATCAAACGTGACCTCTTCACCATAACCTATAGGCCGAACACTGTAAATTCCAATCTGATACTGACCATCAACAGCAGTAACTCTGCTCTCAATGCAATTCAGCAATTTAAGTCAGTACATTACAACATTTTAATTATTTAGAACTCCCTCCGTCACTAAATGAATGTCAATTTAGGCAAAATGAATAAATAAATTGTCCCACTAAAATGATTTTCGATTTATAGGTAAGTCATTAGATCCTCCTTTTTAACGATCATGTTTTAGTTTACACTTGAACTCAGATCTTTGAGGGTATTTTTATATATAAGTAACTAGAATACTTAGATGTCAACTTTTCTTATATTTCACGTCAGAATGTACATTCATATTCATTTAGGGAGGGAGGGAGGGAGGGAGGGAGGGGGTAATAGGTTTCCTATCTGTGGGATTGGTAATATTGAAATAACAGAAATAGACTTGAATGAAAATGAAATGTAGTGCATGATCTGACTGGGGGAGAGGATAACTGATCTTAGGAGAAAAAGTGTACCGGTGGAGAACAAAGTATGCATTTAACATCAAAATCCATGAAGTCTATAATAATGATTAGTTCAAACTTTTTAAGATGGCATGTTACTAAGAAAGAGGGAAAATTCGATCGATGAATTTGCAGACCCACGCAAGATTATCATTGGAAAGCACTTGAAAATGCTGCCAGCAACCAAAAATACTACTCCCTCCCCGTCCCAAAATGAATGACCTTTTTCTGATTTGAGGAACACTATGAAAAGGTGACTTTTCATAGATATCCTTGTTATCCGTCAAAATGTTAGTTTTGCAAGTATAAAATGAAGTATGAAAAAAGAAAAGGTAAAGAATCATTTAAGGACGAAATTTTGAATCAAAAAGGCCATTCATTTTGGGACAGATGTAGTATGATTAAAAAAATGTAATACTCTAGTTCGAGAACATCAGAGAACAGAGGTGAAGTCACCAACAAGGATAACGGACCGGGGACATTTAGGGCGAGGATAATAAGAAACAAGGGAGTTTAGAATCTAGAGCTCACAAGCTAACATGCTATTTGTGGCTTCCCATTAGATATGATATTTTGTCAAAATTCTAAAGAATGCAAGCAATAAAAGATTTGAGTGATATGACGTGCCACAGAAACCACTCAGATATTCTCTTGAATCAGGGACAAAACTTACTTTGCCTCGCAATTAGGTCTACAAGAATGACATATCCGGCTCGCATAGTTTGCCTTATGCATTGCATCAACAACTACTAAATCATAACCATCAGCATCACCCTGCCAAAACAAAAGCACTCTGGTAAGCACATGCAAAGCTACAGAAGGCGATGCGCCAAAACACAGAAGGTTGTGTGAAAGTTTATTGCACCTTTGGCCTCTCAAGATAGATGTTGTAGAATTCTGGAGCAGGCTCTTTACTATCTTTCTGCAATGCACGAATACCATCTTGCTTCTCAAACCATTTCCACACAGGATAAACCTGTAATTATAATTAAAAAATAAATTCACCTCTATGAAACTCTGAAATAGATATATCATGATAATGCAGCACTAGACACGCCTGATCTAAAGAAAAAAAATCTGAAAAAGGTCATCTCCATAATATTTGACCGCGTACACAATCAGATATCATCATCATCCACATAAAAATTTTGTAGATCAGCTTTCTACAAGGAGGTCGGGCCCACTGGAAGCTCCTTTTTTGGCATATAAAGATCTCACCCACCTCAACATCTCCCAAGCAGTGGGTGGTTATTTGTGAAGGTACAAAAAAGTTATATCCTTCAAAACCGTACAATGTACAACGCGAATACTTTCTTGGGGACGGAGCGAGCAAGAACAATAATGTAGTATACGAGAAAAACCACCATAAAAAGAAGAAATTACCTCTCCCAAAAACTCAACAACGAAGTCATCCTCGCCAAAACCACCTTCTTTGTTGCAAACGACACCAAGCCCCTGAATTTTAAAATATAAGATTAATAAAAATTAACGAAATCATCAAAATAAAAGGTACAGCTTTTCCATTAAGACCTAGGAAATTTGGCTAGATATCCAACCTTTCTATAAGCAACATAATTGTCCTCCGGGCGATTGCCAATGGCATTCAACATAAACTGACATAATCCTGCAGTTCGTGTATCATGCTCTTCCTCAGCAGTCTTCAAAATATCCTTGATAACATGCTGCAAAGAATAAACCATAGGAGTGTTTCCTGTGCCCGTAAAATTCCGAACTTTTTTATTCAGAGTACGGAGGAGCACCTCTTCAATGAATAAATGCTTATCCAAAAGAGGCCAATCTGATTCATCTGGCATGGAGTCCAGCAAAAGATTGTGAGTGTACGGATCTATGCCATAAACCTCCTGTTCTATCACTTCATCTCCAAGCTGTTTCCGAGGTTTATAATCTTTAACTTTAGGAAAATTCATATCAGATTCTTCGGTGCCATTTTTCTGAGCAATAGACTTCTCAGCATAGTCAGCCGGTAAGGTAACCCGCATTTTTCTTTGCACTTCCTCCTCATCAGCAACAACAACATAGCGTTCAATGACTTCATATTTCCTAGTTACAGGAGGAACAAGGCTTGCCTTTGTCATGCGAGCACCCCATTCACGATCATCAGCACTAGACTCAAATCCATCATCGATAGTGGAGTTACTGTCTCCTTTTGATTCCCCTGGTCCAGCTTCTGATTGCCCATCCCCATCAGAATCGGTATCTGAGACAGTGCTGTCACTGTCAGTCTCTGTTTCATCAGAGGATCTGTCATGGTCATCAGATGTTTCGCTTCCGGAACCAAAAGATTTTTTGTTAAGCTTAGATAAACGCCTTCTGAGTTCACGATCGGACACATGCTCTCCATAATCGGCACCACCATTAACAAATGAGCCATTGCTTCTACTTGGGTACTTCTTTTCAGCCATTTTAGCATGCTTCTTATATTTTGAAGAAACTGAGGTGAATCCTGGAGCGGAGTCATCTTTCCAAGTTCTCATTATCTTATCCCTTTCGTATGAAGATCTATAACTTGCTTCCAAACTTGTAGCGAGACGAATGAATAATGTAACAATGCGATTCATGTCTCTGGTATCACCACGATTCTTTCCTCTGCATTGGCATAAAATATCAAAATGAGTTAGTCGAAACTAGATGTTTATAATATTTGAAAGAGAAAAGGACACCTAATATCATTGATTTTCGTTACATTGCACAAAAGTAATGACATGCAATGGTATCAATGTTTCGCTTGATGTTATACAAAGTTCAATGTAGTCATGAAATGCAACATGGATAATAGAAGGCTTACTTTATTGCATCCCTGCACATTCGACTAATATCCTCCTTGATAGAACTCAAGCCACGACCAGCATAATAACCATTTTTCATTCTATCCTCAATCTCTGCAACCTGGCATTCAAGGAAATCCAAGATATAATTACTCCCAAGAGTAAGTAAAACCAATAATAGGCCTCTGGCCAGTAAGACATCAAGAATAGGTAATACAGTACCTTAGGCACAAAAAATTCGAATGTGTTTTCCTTCATGATGTCCTTTAGACCTAGAGCTAGAAATTCTTTCATTCTCTTGTATCCATTTTCAGATTTTTTGATGGCCAATCGCCTCAACTGAGCGCCCCTAGATAGAAGTGATGAAGATTTTCTAGCATCAAATACTTTAGACCGTTTGTATAAGCTTTGGCGGAATAACGGATTTGCAGAGTCCCTCTTATCCTGGCTTTCAAAATAATCTCTTAGACCGCTAGAATCCTCCAATTGACTATCCCTGCCATTGTAATTTGTCTCAGATGTGTGTATGGCATTCCTTAATTTTGAATTTAAACCACGACTCTTTACCCAACCAATATTTGGAAATCTGGTTGTCAAGTCTTCAAACTGGCTGCAGCCTCTGATATCTACAGATGATAAGCAAGGGAATAATTTGAGAATTTCTTCAAGCGCCGTACAAGTAATGTTGCTACATCCACGTAGAACCAAGGATGTGATTTTCTCTTTGTCATAACCATTCTGCAAGAAATAAAGAGAATTATCAAACAACAAAAAAAAGAGAGAAAATTAATTCACTGTAACAGCTCTCTGCCCACCCCCAAACCAACAACCCAAAAAAAAAAAAGGGCAAATGTAACATGTAAGAATGACAGGCGAACCATTGTGTTTAACATCATTGAGTCAGTGCAGTTAGGTGCAACAGCAGACAAGTCAGCCTGCTTCGAGATATTCTTGTAGAACTTTGTCACTAATCTCCAATGCTTACAAGTCGAAGCAGCATAAACAAGGGACTTGATATCAGATTTAAGGAAATGAAATACTCGTGCAAGGACAAGACCATCAAGTAAGCCCCAGCTCCCAGTCTCCATTTGAGAACTTGTAGTATCATCTTTGCTAAAAGTAGCGTCATGGCACAAATTATCAAACAAGTATTCATCCTTCTGAAGTGTCAATATGTCATCATCCATTTCGTCCTCTTTTTCAATTCCATCAATCATCACATGCGCTCTTTTGTTAGCACGCACTTGATCTGTCCATAAGGATTGTAAGAAGCAGTCTCAACAGACAAAATAGACCAAACAGAACTGATACAACAACAACATTACCCCAGTGCCGCAAAGGCTCCCACCTATGGTGGGGTAAGGGGGGGTCGGATGTACGCATCCTTGCCCCTGTATTAAAGCACAGAGAGGTTGTTTCCAGATGACCCATGATGAAAATTGCGTCGAAAATTGCATGGACTGACTGCTGCTTCATCACAAAGAAGAGCAGACAGTTTAGTGACCCATTTTGCTTTATTCCATCATATTCCCAAGCCAAAAAATAGTGAGTCTTTGGCTCCATCGGAAATGATGGAAATCCAAACAGAACTGATATCCATAAGAATTAATAAAATGGTTTTTAATAAGAGCAATGCTAGGGGCACAAAATAAGGTCACAAAATCTTGCTCACAAAATGAGGTGGCGATATTTTATTGGTTGCATCGATAATGGACCCGCCACACTCTAATTAAAAACACCAATAAAATCATTGCACCTAGGATTTTGTGAGCAAGTTTTTGTGACTTTTTTGTGCCCCTAGTATTATTCTTTTAGTAACTCCATGGCATCTATGATGGACGACGTGCTATAAGAGTAGAACTATTGAGATTACATTTAGTCTTATAAGAAATGGGGAATTCCAAGCTAGACAATCAGATTCGTACCACGTATGACAATCTAACCACATTAAAATGAGTGACCCATAGAGCAAGCATGCAATTGTGCATGCATGATTATATGCCAGCCCAAACTATAAGCGCAAGTAGAAAAGGCTGCCAAAATAGAAAATAGAGACCAAAAAGATAGCAAACCAAGTAGAGTTAGGCTGCTTTTGCCCAGTTAGCGGTGTTTTGACTCCAAACAACTACCAAAACCAAGAATGCATTCAGTTACCAAAAATATGTATGGATTTATCTACGGTATGTGTGCATGCATGCGAACACGACTGAGTCCAACACTAGATAAAGGCTAAAACGAGAATCCCTGATATGCTAATAATTTAATTTATTCTGCAAATGACAAACCAAGAAACGAAGAAACTACTCAAAGATTTTGGTCTACCTGATGAATATTGATTGTTACTACCAGAACTAAAAATTTGTTTTTCGATCTCTTTCTTTGGTTGCCGCTCGTTAATCCATGGCTCTAGGACCTCATTAATAGCTGCAGCGAATTCTCGACTCTTGTAGGACTTCATGATCAATTCATGGAGCTTTCCACGAGTATAACCAATGTATTGAGGATGTAAGCAGTGAAAAGAGCTGAGTGAAGCATCTCCTTGGCTCTTCCAATCAGTTCCAGAAGCAGAGGTAACTGGGACCCATACTTTATCGAACTGTCTGAAAACACTAGTATGCTTTTGAATAATACCTTGATCTGCCAGGATCTGCAGCTCTTGAAAAGACAGAGGCCCTTGTTCATGACCAGCTCCATCAAGACAGTACCAGTCACCAACATGTAATTGCAAGTCATCTGCAGTGGAAAGACGGTCCTTTGGAATACTAGGCAGCGTAATGCTCTTGCAAGCGATCTGAGAATCTTGTCCACGCGAGCTTTCTGAGTGATAAACACGTTCTTCTGACGATCTCTTTGAATCACTATTTGAAGAGTAGTGTCGACTAGACCTTGAAGAATATCTTTCCTTTCCTCTAACTTTTACTGGAGGTTCAGAAACAAAAGAGCCATGGTCCTTAACAACACACGTGTTTATCCTGATCACTGGAAGCATAGTCCCTTGCACTCCTCTTGTACCAAAATATTTGATTTGGCTTGATTTGGTTCCCGAATTATACTCAATCGACTCATCCGAAGAGGAAAATGCCCAAGATGGGAGATCAAGCCTTCTACTGTGTGAGGGATGGTAAAGCTCATCTTTACATTGCCACCGAGGATCTTCCTGACCAGAAATTGGCATCTGACATAGAGCATAACCATCATTAAGGACAAACTTCTTCTTGCAACCTCCATCATGAGTAGTTTCATCAATCCTCTTCCAGTCTCCACCCTTGCAAGACCATTGGCCGTAAAACCAGTCAGAAACCTCATCGCCATTGAAGAAAATATCCTTGTCTGATGATAATGGTCCACTTGACCATGACCCGACTGTTTCTTTTGACAAAATTTCTGGGTAACTGGATATGCCATTGCGTTCAATTTTATCTTTGTGATCAATCATCTGATGTTGATGACTGGTGAAACCTGTGAATATGCCATTTAACCTTGTTATCATGATATATAAGAATTATGCATGTATTCATTTTGTAATTTTTTGGTTCTTTTTTACCTGCACATAAGTACGCAGAGGTCTACAATACTAAATTTAGGGTGTCTCAAGGCCATGACACTAAGTTGGCACCTTTCTGTCAAAATAGGCCTGAGAAAACAGTCTAAAAGCAAACAAACTTCCGACAGCACACTAGTCTTCAAAATAGCACACAGGCAAGCAGAGAAATAAGCCAAAGAAATGTTCTTGAGGAGGGAAGAGAAACAACAAAAGTTCATACAATTTCCCAAAATATGTGATTAGAAGTGCAATGATACAATGTTTTGCCCCCTTAAGTTTTGGAGAGCATCAACAATGGATTAATTTCAACACATGAGTAATGTTACAGAATCGCTAAAAGCTTAGTAAGTTAGAGATGAGGGTTCATACCCAATTCAAATGGAAGAGAATCTCATTACATTCACTGAGTCAAAGAGAGAAGGCGAAACCAATGTTTTAGTCACTCAACTATACACGTCTTTCAAACGTGGTCACTCCTGCTATTTTTTTATTTTATTTTTTTTGCAATGTCCTCATGCAAGTGCCATTTTTTTGCAATGTGTTCACTTCATTGACAGAGACGTTAATTATTTAACGGAATTAGTCCAGATGATGGCACATGACTAACACTCATTAAATAATTAACAGGTCAGTCAATATGATTAACCCATATCTAACAAAAAAAAGTTTAGGATTGCGAATGACTCTTATACCCTCATCTTCTACCTCTCCTCTTTTCATCCACTACTGCCACTCCAAAGGAAAATCACAGAATATTAAATCAAAGCACAAAATCGAAATTCCAACTTTCCACCTCATATTCCTTTTCTGGCTTACCCACCCACCATTTAGACCATCACAATTATCAACTTTGCTTTATTGAACTGATCTGAGGTAAGAGAAACCAAGATATTGGGTTTTCTTCTTCATTGAATAATATGGGTTTTCATGTTTTCATCAATCACTTCGGTTTGATGAAAAGATCTAAATAGAACTACGATTTTTCGTGGCCAGATCTGGGTGTTTTACCCATAAACTAAACAAATCTGTTTTTTTCTCTGTACTTCATTTTCTGAACAAAAAAAAACGAATAAACATTCATATGGATTAATGGAAACGGAAGAGAGGAAGATCTGGATTTTCTGGACATTGGTGGAGAGTCGACGATGTTATGACGTTGCTGTTTTCGTTAAATAAAGGATGAGATTGGGCCAATTGACTGCATATCGTTCAATCAAAGCAGTTCATATGAAGGTCCAATGTTGAGATTTCTTCCAAGGCTGATACTAACCAGGTAGTTTAAATGAAGCATAGATTGACTCAAAGAAATGGAAATTAAGTGCTTTACGAGAATTGACGAAAGAAGAATAAGTTTGTTGGATGGTGGGTCAACGTTAGTGATAGTTTAGCTGGGGTTGGACAGATCAAGGGAAAGAGGAAATGTGGAACTGATCTCTTGGTGCAAATGGAAAAGGAAGGTCACATTTGATTTCTTGATTTCATGTACCATTGATTTGAATTTGGTTTTCTTTTTTCTTTTTTTTTGGGTAGGTGTGAGATGGAGAGATTGGTCACTTAAATTTGTAAAGTTGAGGGTTCATTGGTAATTTTACTGTCCCCAAATCTTTTGTCAGGTTTGAGTGAACTTCATTGACGGACACATACAAAAAAAATGACGGATACATTATTTTTAAGCAAGTATTAGTCACGTGACAAAAATCCGTTAAAATATTAACGGCTTCATTAATGGAGTGAGCACATCGCAAAAAATTGGTACTTAGATGTGAACAGCGCAAAAAAAATAACATGAGTGATAACATTTGAAAAACACGTATACTTAAGTAACCATAATAGCAGTTTGGCCAAGAGAGTATATATATGGAACCACATTAGATGCAAAATACATTGACCACTACTAAAGAATGGTAGAAAAATCAGCGAAAAGCACAAAAACTCAATTAAACAATTTTTGATTCATTTTCGGCTAGTTTCACACATCAGAATGGTGCCGACAACTGACTCATCAAGTTTGCTAAAATCAACTGAGTAGACGTGGAAAACATATTTGCAGACCAGATATATACCTAAAGAACTTACTTTAAGCACCCCAGTCCAAGGAGGAAGCACCCCATCCAGCATATATAAGAAAAAAGTGCATGAGAAATCTAAAGAAGTACCTTCAGAATATCCCCATCTCTCCCACTCACCATGCTCAAATGTCATTTGCAGCACTTCTGAAGGGAAAAAAAATCTAACAGTGAAAAAACGGTTTCAATAAATAAAAAAAATGCAAGCAAAATGGGAAAAGTAAAAAAAATACTATAAACGTAAATTGAAGGATAAAACAGAGGGGGCAAAATAAAAGATTTACCCCTAATAGTCTCCAACTCCCTGCCAGGAGCCGTAGAAAAACCATCAAACAGTGCTGCAATTCTCTCATCAATACGGAGGTCTTCCGGAGACATATCTACAGTAGAACTCTCGTAAGCTGGCTCTGATAAAGAGGTCAAAGCTTTATCTTCTATGCTATTACTAGACAGAACCACATCCCCAACATCTGCCACGACATTTCCAGGAGCTTCAGGAGGGCTCACCAATCGAGTAACAGCATCTGAGAATATGGAGGCTAAATTAGCAGTCACTAAAGGAGAAACTGCATTTTCAACAGTAACCCACCTGTCACTACCCAAGTGCTTAATCAAGTGATCAGAGACAAGAAAGCCTTCTTCAACAAGCATCTTCAGGTCACATAATTTGGAAGGCCCCTGTTTCATACCAGAATGATCAAGGTAGAACCATTTACCAGTAGTTGAATCTGCCACAACTGTGGCATGTGGGGGTGTATCACATATATTCATGTCTTCTTCCATAGAAACCAATTCCACAGTGGTTCCATTGACCTGAGGGGAGTGACACTTCACACTGGGACTCAACGACTCATCTTCTTTTAAAAAAAGTTGGCTGGTATTTTTCTCTGACAATCCACTGTGATTGTCTAAATTGTTCTTATCATCATAATCCTTGGCTGATATATCTATTTCTCTTCCACTGGACTCCCCCTGGCTGAGTTTCTCCTCTTGCCCTTTGTTCATAGAAGGAATCTGTCGTTTTTCATTTATTGTACTTTTCCTATTAGTTTCGCTGTAATTACTGGACTTAACCCAATCAGGAGGAGGAGATTCCGGGAAACATGGAGTCCTCTCCCTCCGATCATGATCACGGCCTAGATCTTGCGGGGACCATTCTGAATAACTGGGACTTCGGTTTCTGTGTTCATAGTGCCTGCTCCGAGTATATGGTGACCGATCTCGGCGGGGTGGACTCCGATCCCGAGGATCATGGTAGTGGGCCCGGTCAAGTGGGGACCGTTCTGAATGACGTACGCTACTATTATGTCTGTCATAAACACCTCTTGATGGTAGAGGAGATTCATAGTTTCTTGAGTACCTGTCAGCATTATTCCTCGTAGAAAACGAATTCCGATACGATTGATCAGGGTCAGAAAGTCTCCTACTTTTAGATGGTGTATAATCATTAAAATCACCATGGTGTTTCTGGTCAACTGTATCAGAATCAGCAGCATGTCGCTTTAGTTGATTTCCAGAGGGATAATCTCTTCCATGACTCTTACCATTGCTAAAATCATTCTTCAGAGGTCCTTCTTCATCAACAATTTTATTACTGATCCTTGGAGTCCTTTCTTGACTGTTACCTTCCCACCAGGATAACCTTTTCGAAAACTGACCTCCATTTCTACTGAACTCTTTCTCACCTGAATACTTTCCAGAATGTGGAGTTCGTCCAAGCTCAGATTTCCACCCCATGTCCTTAATGTTATCATGGCGGCGCATTTGCGAGTAACTGTTGTCATCTCTAGTTACCTCACTTCTACCACACCATCGATCAGGTATAAACTCTCCTTTCTCTACTTCCTCTTTCAAACCTCTCCAAGATGCAGATTCAGTAATCTCAAACTCTCTCCTTCTACCCACCTTCTCTAACCTTCCAGAACTGAATTCTAACTTGTGTATGTCTCCTTTACGCCATTTCCCAGGATTAAACTCCTCCTCCACATCTCCACCTTTCCTCCACTTGTCAACAGAATACTCACCTTTCTCACTCCTAATTTCAAAGCTTCCGGGCTTCTCTGGAACAAACTCCCCATTCTCAAACCAATTCAATGAACCCAATTCACCTTCCTCAACTTCATCCTTACCGGAATGATTCTCAGCCTCTTTAGCAACCTTACCTATACCAGACTTGCAAAACTCTTCTTTCTTCAAAACCTTCATTGTCTTCATCTTCTCACCAGTGAACTTGATCGACTTGGAGTTAAACTTGTTAGTGCTAATAACATTTGTTACGCCGCCACAAAATGTCTCGGAAATTGAAAAATGCTCCATAACATGCTGCGTAGGCACACATGCAACTCCTCCATCGCCCATGGAAAGTCCCAAACCAATCCTCCACGTTATCAGAAGCCAGAATTCAAAACACTATTTATCCCCTTCCCCCTGGGCTGTTGATGCTCATATTCCCCAAATTCCTCCAGCGTCGTCTCCAATCCGCCAAACGAAAACCCTAGAGTTCCCGAAAACAAAAATTGAACACAATTAGCAATGTAGGGTTTCGAGAAAACACAAAACAAAATAAAATTAAGGAGAGAAATAAAGCTAGAAAATGAAGGAATCAAAAACACTAGGCTAAAAAAAAAAAATAGAACACAAAGAGAGCTTACGGTGATAATTCAACAACGGCGAAGTCCGGTTGAAACAGGCGGATAAAAATTTTCGCCGGAGCTGACGGAGCAAGCGCTTAAAAACACGCACAGAAACACACAGAGATGACTGAAGATGAAAGATCGATGAACAGGGAGGGGAGAGAAAGAATAGCTGAAGACGAATCTCTGTTAATCTTCTGTTTCTCTCTATATAGATTAGTATTGTTGGGACTAGTGGGTAACCGTGCTTTGCAGCGGAAACTAATTTACTATTTTTATTTTTTTTTTCGTATTTTGTTTTTTATGATTTTATTTAGTAATGTGACATAATAATTTTTTTAATATAACTATATTGTATATGAATTAAAATGTTTGCTTATAAATTTAGGAAAATTGTGTTAATTTTTTAGTAATAATTAAAATAATTATTATAATTAACTAATATTATTAATTTTACTTATTAACATATATAATAACTATTATTATTCACTAATAATACTAATATTTATAATTAACATATATATTAACTATTATAATTAATTAATACTCTCTACGCCCTAGAGTAAGAGTCCTACCTTGTTTGTGCACACTTATTAAAGACACAATAGAAAATTGGTAAACATTGCAAGTGTGTTGAGGGTATAATTGCCCAAAACACTATTCATTATTTCTCATCATTTGTCCTTTTAGGAAATAGATTTTTAGTGGGACGTACAAAAATAGAAAGTAGGACTCTTACTCTCGAATGGAGCGAGTGCTACTAATATTAAATATTAACATTTATTGTATAATTATTAACTAATAATATTAATAATAATAGTTAACTTATATAGTAACCATGATTAACTAATAATACTATTAATAGTAATTTATATATATATATATAGTAACTATTATGATTAACTAATACTATTAATAGTAATTTTTAGTTTATTTAATAATTAAATATAATAGTTAAATATAAATGTTAATTATAATGATAGTTAACTATTAATAATAAATTTTTATTTGTTTAACAATATTATCTAATTATATTAATTACTATATAAAGTAATTATTATAGTAACTATTACTAATAATACTAATAATTGCTATATAGGGTAACTATTATAGTTAACTATAATATTAACTATTACTAATAATAGTAATACTTAACTATAGTACTTAACCACAATAGTTAACTATTACTAATAATAGTAATTGTTAACTATAGTAGTTAACTACTATAGTTAACTATTACTATTATTAGTAATAGTTACTATTATAGTTAACTATAATAGTTACCCTATATAGTAACTAATATTATTAGCTAATACTATTAGCTAATAGAAAAAAATAATGAAAAGTCACTTATTTAAGAGGGTAGTGTTGATGTGGCATCACCAAATTCAAGCTTCTTCAATGACTTGTCCACATGGCAACATCTTAGCTCTCCTCACCAACTTTATTATATATATATATATATATAGATTTCGAACCGTTGCACCAACACGTTAGGTAGATTAGTATTGTTGGGATTTCGAACCGCTGCATCAACACGTTAGGTGCACTGCTGTACCGATGTGAAAATTGTACAATGTTTTGTAAAACGTTTTCTACAAAATAAATGTTACCTTTCATTCAAAAAATGTTACACTTAATCTTTTTTGGTCAATTGGATTGCAACGATTATCATAGATTCTTAGTCCCAAAGGAGTGGCCCAGTGGTAAAGTTAAGCCTAACCCTCGGTGAACGTAAGAAAAAAAAACTAACGATTATTATATTAAAGTAATTTTCATGAAATGGAAAATATTTTTATCGTCATTATATTTTATAATTTTTGTCAAGTTTTATTAAATTTATTCAGGTTGACCAATAAAATTTTTGTACAATTATTTTTAAATAATACACCCTCCGGTCCAAAATAACTGTCATTTTTTGACAAAAATTTTGGTCCAAAATAATTGTCACTTTTGAGTTAAATATCTCTCTTATCCTTGCATTGAAACTTGTTCTCTTTTATTAATTATCTTAGTGTGAGACATTAATGTAAGAAAGTTGCACATTTAATGGGGTAAAGTTGGAACTTTTGTCACTAAGTCAAGTCATGATAATTATTACATTTCTTAAAAGTTGTGCAAATGAAAAAAAAAGTTATTTTGGACCGGAGGGAGTATAAAGTAATTACTTACCATAGCATTGAATTTCCTTTCCCCCGTGTGAGACATTAATGTAAGAAAGTTGCACACTTAATGGGGTAAAGTTGGAACTTTTGTCACTAAGTCAAGTCATGATAATAATTACATTTCTTAAGAGTTGTGCAAATGCAAAAAAAAACAGTTATTTTGGACCGGAGAGAGTATAAAGTAATTACTTACCATAGCATTGAATCTCCTTCCCTCCCCCCCCCCTTTTTTAAGGGTATTTAATGGGTTGAAGAGTGATTTGTAACAGACTGGTAGTGACCGTTTGGTAAAATTTTAGAGCTGGTGGTTTTAACTTCGGTTTTGTGTATAAACTTTGCATATTGGTCACTTTCATAAACCAATATAAATAAATACTCTTCCAGTTTGGAAAAATGTGTTAACTTATTTTTTTAAGTAATTTTTTGTTATTGATACCAATTAAATTCTGTTAATAAAAAAATGAATTTTTATAAGAATAATTAATAATTAAATTACTATTTTTCTCAAAGTTTATTTGTGACTTTGTATTAACAATAACAAGTGAGAACATTATTTTGAGATAGAGAGAGTACATTAAGAGATCATTTTCAGTCATTTTTTAGTTTGAAACATATTTTAGAAAATATATTTAAACAAATTTGACAATAAATATAATTGTTATGTACTCCTTCCAGCCTTATTTAAAAACAAAATAAACACTTGTACACAGATAAAAAAAAATAGTTAAGCTATATAAATTGTCTTGTTTTTACAAAAAAAAAAAAAAAAAAAAACTTAGTTACTAATATAATGTATATTAAATGTTCACTAATCTTTGAAATATGGTATACTATGTTAATAAATAATTCATCCTCCATCATTTCTAAAATAAATGCTATATATTGAGTTCTTGATCAACTTAATTGATATTTGATTAATTTATTTTTAAGGAGATAGAATATAATAAGAAAAACTAAAATTTTAATTATTTCATAAAACTTTGTTAATTGTTCTTGATACACGATTTAATAGTAAATACTTTTATAGTTTAATATTAATATATTCTTCATGCATGTATGTATTACAAGGTTCTAAAAAGCGCTAGGCGGTCGTTAGGCGCTGCAGCAGGGCCTAGCGCCTAGGCGGGATCTAAACGGATTTAAGCGGGGCCGAGAATTTAGAAATAGTTATAATATCTTCGGCGGGACTTAGGCGCTTCATGAACGCCTAGCGCCTAAGCGGAGCCTAGACGGGCGTCTTTTAGAACACTGATGTATTATCAAAGTTTTAGTGAAGTTGACTTAAACAATAAAATATCTAATACGAAGTACAGTAGTACTTATTTTTTGGGAAAGAGAAAATAACATTTCTTAAGAAATTGACACTCAGCTTGGAGTAATATTGCTCAAAAAAGTTGAACGGTCACTTTATGACATAGGGTAATATTTATATAAAATGAGAATCATTCACATAATTGCATGAAGGGCAATGCTAGGCTTACAAAAGAAGTTTACAAAATGTTGGATATAAGGTGTGGTGTCAATATTTCATTGGCTACATCGATAGTGGACCCGGTACACTTCAATTAAAAACACCAACACAATTATGACACCTCATTTTGTAAGCAACATTTTGTAGCCATCTTTTGTAACTTTATTATTTCTCTTGCATGAATATTATAATAATCTTTCATTTGTTTCAAACAGTGTTCTAAAAGACGGGCGTCTAGGCGCTAGTCGGGGGTGGTCCGCCGCGACTTTCGGCAAATCGCCCAAATTAGGCGCTACGCGGGCTAGCGGACCTAGGCGGATCTAGGTGGGCTTGGCGGCTAGGCGGATTAGGCGGGCTAGGTGGATTTAGGCGGGCCTAGGCGGGATTAGGCGGGCCTAGGCGGATTTAGGCGGGCTTGGCGGCTAGGCGGTCTAGGCGGATTTAGGCGGGCCTAGGCGGGTTTAGGCGGGCCTAGGCTGATTCAGTGAAAAAAATATTTGTTAATAGTTTATCAATATACTACTCCGATCTGGCCATAAATATAAGCAAAAAAACCAAGCTTTACACATTTTAAAAAGTTAGTAAAAAATTGTTCCAAAAAAAAAGTTAGTTAAAGTAGTCGATTATCTTGATTTTATAACAAAAATATATTAATATTACTAAGATTTCCGCACATTAAAATTATTATGGTTTGAATAACTACATATATATTTATAAAAAAATATTAAAAATGCGCTAATTTCTCGGCCCCGCCTAGGCCCCGCCTCGGCCCCGCCTAGGCGCTCTAGGCGCTAGGCGTTGCTCCGCCGCGTAGCGGCCGCCTAGAGTTTTTAGAACACTGGTTTCAAACATAATATTCATTTTTGTCAGAAAATAAATAAAAAATTAACAACTTACATTTTTATAAATGATATTTTGTATTTATACCTTCTTCCAATTGCATTAAAATTACTAAAAAAAATTTTCAATAATACTCTATTTTTCTTAAAATGACTTGACTAACAATTTTCACTTAAAGACGATAAAAGTGGTTGACTTGTAAGTAATTTTAGTGACATATATAAATAAATGCACTTATTATTATTCATATTTATCTTTAAATTTGTAATACATTATTAAAAAAAAAATCGTAGTGATTGTCAGTCATATTTTGCCCTCAACTTATACATCTTTGTATAAGTGGTTGGATTAAGAGGGTCGTATGGAAAACATGAAAAATAAAATAATAAACGACCAGCAAATTCTTTTGTTACAATCATACCATCAGTAGTGGTTGGAGATGGGCATTTCGGGCCCAAGCCCGCGGGCGGCCCGTCAACCCGCGCCCGTCAAACCCTTAACCCGTGGTCCCGCCTCCCTAACCCGGCCCTTGGCCCTTGCATTTAACGGGCGGGCCGGACCTTCAATATATCCAACGGGCCGGGCTTGAGCCTGCGGGCTCAAACCCGTGAAACGGCCCGCACCCGTAGCCCTTGAAATTTCAAAATTAATTAATTTATGGGAGGGGTTATTGTCACTACAAATTTTGCTAATCCACTACATTCATTAAAAATTATGAAAATAATTTAATCTCTTGACAAAATTAACCTTCAAGCACATTAACTATTGTGTTTTTATTTTTGGTAAGTTCCTTTTATTCTTTGTGTAGCAAATATGATTGTTAGAATAATTCCCAAGAAAATAAAAACATAAAAAATTATGAAGAAAAATATGAAATTGATAAAAATAATATTTTAATGAAAGGCAATATTTTTTTACCTTGTTTTACTTATATTTCTACCTAGATTTTTACGCATAATCTTCAATAGAGAATTTATCTTTTACTGTAAGTCTTCTATAAAAAAAAAAAACTGTAAGTTAAAAAATTATTTATTATGTTTTAATTTATCAACATTTATTAGTAATAGGTCCAATACTATAAAACTAACTGTAGAAACTAAAAAAAAAAGGAATAATATAGCAGTTGATTTAAAGTATTAAATAGTTGATTTAAAGTATTAAATATTATGTTGTCATGCTCACAATATTTATCAATACTATTTCTACTATTATGTCAAAAAATTCACTTTTCAGAAATACAAAAATTATTGGGTGATAGTTTATCAAGGAATTTTTTTCTCAAATAATTCCTTTATTTTTAAGTATTTACCAAAGTACCACCTTTTTCAAAGTATGTACCAAAATGGTCGACTTCGAGGTAATTCGCTTCTAGGAAAAGCGTATTACTTTAATTCGCTAATGCCAAAAGCGAATTACCTTTGACCTGATTAGGCCCGCGGGGTTAATTTAGCGCCTAATTCAATTCCACATAATTCGCTTCTCACGGAAGCGAAATATCTTTAAATGAATTCGCTTTTTTCGGAAGCGTATTAGGTTTAAATTAAACCCCATCCCTCGTTTCAGTTCAGTTCATTCACAGACACCATAGACCTTCATGAGGGCGACGAAGGGATGATATCTCTGGGCGATTGACGTTGTTTGTTGGTCCGATTGTTAGGGGTTTTCTCAATTCGAAGCTGCGGCATTCCGTTCCTATTATAAAATGTAAGTCTTTCTTTATTTTTAGCAAAATATCTATCATATGAATGGGTTGGGATTTTGCGATTTTTGGTTCAATTTTGTGGGTGATTGTTGACTGGTTATGGAGTCTAGTAGCGTTTATGATTTGGTTTTTGTACAATTATATTGAATTTGTGTTATTTGCATGTTTGATTTCAAAATTTGGTTTGAAATTGGGTTTTAAATCCTATTATCAGTTTTCAGAAAGAGGATTTTGATGATTTTTATTTGTAATTTTTCTTTGAAAGTATGAAAATTATTTTTGGACTAAAGAATTAATGCAAAAATGTGATGGAAGATGATCTTGTCCCTCAGTAAAGCAAAAATGTGATGGAAGATGATATTGTGTTCTGAACAAAACTACATACTCTGTCTTTGGTCTCTTAGTTAATCAATTTTTGTATTTGCTCTCTATTGATTACTTGTTTGAAAATTAACACTCCCTCCGTCCCACACTTTCCATCTAATTGTGGGTTTTTTATTGTTACATATGGATGTAGATGAGCCGTTTGTAGATCCGGGTCCTTTGAACCGGACGGTGCTGGGGTTACAGGGTTCCCATAGATCTTCTCATCTATGGGCTGGTGAAGAGGTTTGTAGTATATCATTTCGACATGGTCCAAAGCCCCCGACAAATATAGATGGAAGGGTTGTGAATAGATTACGGGTTGCGGGGTTTTACGGAGTTTACAGGATGGGGGAGATGAAGAAATATGACTGTATTTGAGGCGTTGGTCGAGCGGTGGCGCCTGGAGACCCACACTTTCCATCTACCTGTTGGTGAGATGACGATTACGCTGCAGGATGTGGGTCTATTGACGGGTTTGCCGATAGATGGATTGCCCGTCACGGGCCTTCAGACATATATGACAGACGCCCAGTGGGCTGATTTGTGTTTTGAGTTGTTAGGTGTCAAACCTGGTCCCCCGAACTTGAAGACGGTGATGTTGAATCTCAAGTGGCTTAAGGAGCAATTCTCAAATATTGGTAATTTGGGAGAACATGCCACAGTAGTGGATATTGATAGGTATACACGTGCCTATATCTTGGCATTATTGGGGTCATATATCTTGGCAGATCGCAGTAATTCGAAGGTGAAGCTCATATATTTGCCACTTCTTAGAGACATCGATGTTGTAGGATCTTATAGCTGGGGCACTGCTGCGTTGGTCATCCTTTATCGAGAGCTGTGCAAGCGGCTTCCCCCTAGACTAGTCAGTGTGGAGGATTCATGCCGATTGTGCAGGTATGACTATTTAAATATAGTATACATGTGCACCATATCATTTTATAGTATATATTTATTTATATTGATATATTTATATATATTGATGTTGATCTTTGAACAGATTTGGGCATGGGAGAGATTGAGGTGTACCCAGCCGCGGTCGTTAGCCGCTGTATATGGGGCAGATGTAGATGACCCGTTGGGGGCTATGTATAATAGGACAACTACTTATCAATGTCAGTCCCTTGATTATAACCAATGTCAGTCCCACCCCCACAGATATCAAACACCTCAATAGCCTTCATGATAATATACAACTGCAAGTTACTCAACCCACCAAATTGAGCATTAACATCAAACATTAACGCCACACCATTATCGTCTTGGATATGAAATGGAAAGTAATTTGCAATTCCATGGTCAAAGGAATGAGGAAACCTACAAATAACTTCCAGCTGAAATCTTGTTCGATCTACCCCAATATGTTCATACAAGTGATCAATCAACTCAGTGTAAGTCCATCTATGTATTGCTCTAAGACCAAATTTTGGTCCTTTTTCAAAAAGAGTACCATTAAATGGATCTTCATCATCCCCTCCCCAGTAGCACATGAAAAAAAGTGGTAACCCACTCATCGATACCCTAGAACCCTAGAAAATGATAATAACAGTCAAAATCTTAAATTTATCATTTCTCTCTACAAATTCACTCAAAAACCTAAAATAAATCACATCAAACACAAAAAATGACATATAGATAGAGATCGTGGTGTACCTTTTTGCTTGATCTGAGTATCAAGAAATGGATTTGCAAAATCCTCTCCTCTTTGTGTCCCTTCTTCTTTCTCTCTCTATTTTCAGACAAGATGGAGATATAATGAGCTGCACATACTAACACCTTATCTTATTGTGTGGGTTTAATGTAATTCGCTTCTTCAAGTAGCGAATTATAACAATTCGCTACTATAGGAAGCGAATTACTTAAGGTTTAATTAACGCCCTAATGCAAAGCGCGCCTAATCTGGTCAAAGAACAATTCGCTTTTGACAAAAGCGAATTAGGATAATTCGCTATACCCAGTGGCGAATTAGCTCAAAGTTGGTCATTTTGGTACATACTTTGAAAAAGGTGGTACTCTGGTAAATACTTATAAATAATGGAATTATTTGAGAAAAAAATCGTTTATCAAGTACCATTTTACTTTTTAGTTTTTATTTTGGACAATATCAACTGTTAAGATAAGAAAAATCAGAAATATAAATAATGTACATGTTAAGTTGAAAAATGAAAATTAAAATATTAGTTTGCTATATAATATTAAATTATCATCAAACAAGAAACAAGATAAGTATTTGAAGGAAAACTGTAATATATCATAATTAATTAAAAAAAATCGAAAATTAATGATGTTTTTTTTGTTAGTAAATGTAGTGGATAAGGAAACTTTATAATGGTAGTAAAATTTATCTTTAGAATGTTTCATTCATTAATTATTATTAAAGGATGATTATGTAAATGTATAAAATAAGAAAGGACAATTGTGTCTATTAAGCAAGTTTGTAGTGGATAAGCAAAAACCGTAGTGGTAATAGCCCCTCCCTTAATTTATTTATTTATTTGAATTTTTGGAAATAGTTTATATTATTTATAAAAAGTAACTACATTAATTTATTTATGCATTTGTATTATTACTTAATTCTTATAATTTTTTTAATCTTTTATCAAGATTTGTATATTTATTATTTATAGTATATACTTAATTATTATAATTTTTCAAAATGGAGTATGTTTATATTTTAAAAAATTTATTCATTACAATTATAAACTTTTTTCACTATTTTTATTTTCTTTAATAGCATACTAATATTATTAAAGGAATAAAGGCTACTTATATTTTTACTAAATTATAAATTAAATTTTAAAGTCTTTAATATTTTTAAACATTTTTTTTTATAAAATTCTGTATTTTTTCCAGATTTTTTTTTTAAAAAAAAAAAGAAAGAAAGAAAACCCGTTCAAGCCCTTTGGGTTAAACCCAAGGGCCGACGGGCGGGCCTAAGTCACATTGAAGAAGCGGGCCGGGCCGGGTCCAGCCCGCGGGCTCACATGCCACGGGCGGACCCAAGCCCGTTAACCCGCGGGTTAGTGAAAAATAAGGGCCGGTCCGGGCGGGTTTGCCCTTATGCCCATCTCCAGTTGTGGTAAGTTGAAATTTTATTCACTATTAAACCTAGTTTTATACTACATTAACTAAAATTAGTTCGTGCCTACAACAACAACAACAAAGCCTTAGTCCCAAAATAATTTGGGGTCGGCTAACATGAATCCTCATATGTCATCATGATAAAAGGAAGAGAGAGAGAGAGAGAGAGAGAGAGAGAGAGAGAGCGGGCGAGAGAGAGAGAGAGAGAAAGAGAGGAAAAAGATGGAGAAAATAAAATAAAATAAAATAAATAAATAAATAAATAAATAATAATAATAAAAAGTACGATCAACCCCCATCATTCACATGAATTTTTTCCCTCCACTCCGGCCTCTTCAACGCCACATCTTCATCCACTCGTGCCTATTTTTTTTTTACAGTCAACAGTCAACACCAATCAATTTACTATTCTCTACCCTACTTTTCCTCTGCTATCTTACTTTTTATATTCAAAATATTTACATTTTAATATTTTTTAATTCTCATGTAAATAAATAAGTGAACATTTACTCTGGGGCGGATGGAGTACAAATTTATACATGAGTTTTGGTTCATATTAATTCAAATATGAGTTTTGTCTCAATGAAGTGATTTGGTAAATTTCACCAACCAAATATTTGAAATATTACACCAATATTGAACAGAAACAGAAATAAAGATTACAACAAAACAGAATACAGAAACTGGAAAAGAAATTGTTGATGGGTTTGTCCGAGCCGTGTAAACCAACACTGTCCTTAAGACAAATTCGCCCCCTCACCGGTGTTGTTCTTGAGGATACGTTGGTCGTCTGTCTCCCAGGGTACAACGGACGGACCGGACAGCGACTGCACAATAGTGCCTCCGGCGAACTTCGACGTGCCTGCAATAAGTCACCACGAAAAGAGCAGGAGGGCCAAGGAAAACGCTAAACCAAAAGTATGTGAGACTGTTGAAATTGTGTGTTCAAAATGGCTGTCGAAAACACCATTTTATACTGCTAAAAAAGATCCCATTAATCACACAATTAAAACTGGGAATCAATAAAATTAATTTTGCTGTTACAAAATCAATTCTGCAATGAATGGCTTTTATTTTGACTGTTACAGAATCAGTCCAGCCGAGAATTCAAAATGGGAACGGAAAAAATAATTAAAAAGTGAGCTTGCTCGTCTAGGCCATTTCAGAGACGCATTCGTGTCTGCAAGTCGCGCACACATGAGTCCGGTCATGAGTCCGGTGGTCCAAGGCATAAATCGACAAATTCCCCTGCGCACCCAGGCGTGAGAGAGAGCCTCTAGTCTACACAATCTTAACCCATACAAATGGTTAATTGTATTTAAACAATCTCATATTTTTATTCTAAACCAATGTGGGACAAGTTCACTTTACTTTATCCATAAATGGTCTTAGAACATTATTTCCCTCATTATCCCATTTGGGATACCCTTTTAAAAGGAAGGAGTCTAGGGAATTTTTCCCTTCCCTTTCCATGTGGGATAGCTACCCATTCTCAACTCACCCATTATACTTTGAGCATTTCAATTCCTACCTTCCAATAAATTGGACACACCAATTTATGTAGGAATTAATAAGTCCACATTGACTCATAAAATCAATAAATTATTTTTCTAAGGAAACACGCGCAATTTCCTTCACATATTTACACATATTTACACATTTTTCCAACACCAAAAAGGGCTCCTAATCTCCTATGACTGAGGGAGGAAAAGGGTGGTTTGGTAATTACAAGGTGGCATTTGTCTCTTTGTAAGAATCAAATTAGTGGGCAGAGAGTTTTCTATTGCAAGGTCTGTTTTGGCGCTAAACTTGATTGAAAATGCCGGGGCCAAAATGGAGGGAAAGAAAAACCAAAATTTTCCAATTCCCGTGTCATTATTTTAGTACAGGAACTAGGAGTTAGTAATGATGGGATCAGTGGAATCTCTAGGCAAAATTGTTTTGGGAGTTAAGTTTTGTCTCAAAAATATTTGTCGTTTTATTATAAACTAGTGTATCACCCGTGCGTTAAACGCACGGCAAAAAAAACTTTGATATATAAAGAAACTTAAATAAAAAAAGAAAGACTATAACAAATTATATATATATAGATTCATATATGCATTAATAACAACAATTACAAATTTTGAAAAACTTCTTTGTAAACAACGTTTGTCGTTTCATCCACACTCGTTCCTTCTTCATCAGATACTATAATCTTCAAACCAGCTCGAGTAGTTACTCTAGACAGAGCAACATACAATTGACCATGACTAAAGACAGGTCTTTTAAGAAACAAACCAACATAGTTTAGTGATTGACCTTGACTTTTTTGTTTATTGTCATTGCGTATGAGACAACCAATGGAAACTGTCGCCTTTGTAACTTAAATGGCAAACGGGAATCAGAAGGAGTTAATGACATCCTCGGTACTAAAACCTTTTCTCCAGCATTACTCCCGTTCAATGTTTTTGCTTCTAGAACATGTTCACCCATCCTTGTAGTAATTAACCTAGTTCCGTTGCAGAAGCCCGCGCTGTGGTCAATATTCCTCAATAACATCACGGGAACACCAACTTTAAGGCTCAACTGATGATTTGGCAAACCTGATGACTTTATTGTATTCAAAAATTCAGTCGAATGAATGTCATCAAATATATTTGAATTGTCTGACTTACATATTGAGTCTGAGCTCAAATAAGTTTTGCAATCTGAGTGGTTTAGAGAAACCATGTACTCGTTTATTTGCTCAACAACCTCAAGAGTTGGTGCAGGTATCGCTCCACCTTGTAAATAATCAACATCTTCAAAGTGATCGGTAAAAGATGGATATGTACTTTCAACGATAGCCTTCATTAAATCACCGGATGAGTGCAAAAGCAAGTCATGAGGAACTTTTATAGTAGAAACACCATCATTGTCACCACCATATATCCCATCCCCAATACCTAAAATCCATTCAGAGAATGTTTTAAGCTCTAGTCCGCTTGAATCATTCCCCATAGCTTTAAGTCTCATATTTTTCGTAAGCCTCAGAACCTTGCAATGCAACCATAAATGTGATGAACTGATTGTCGCCATAACAATATCTTGCCTGGTCCCTTTAGGAATGACTGGAAGAATCTGACGAAAATCCCCGCCCATAACAAAAGTTTTTCCACCAAAAGGCTGATTCATACTATCAGGATTATTCAAACGCATTATATCTCGTAATGTCCTATCAAGCGCTTCAAAACAATGTCTGTGGACCATCAGAGCCTCATCCCAAATTATAAGCTTTGTTCTAACAATCAACACTGCAAAGTGGGGTACCTTGTTTAATATTGCAAGTGGAATCTTCATCCAAAACCAATGGAATCCCAAATCTAGAATGGCCTGTTCGACCGACCATTGGGAAGCAAAAGAGATGCTTGACTTTGTGTAATGTGATTAATATAAACAATTATAAATTTTGAAATATTTCCTTGTAAGCAACATTTGTTGTTTCATAAACAGTGTTACTATCCTCGTCAGACACTAAGATTTTCAACACACGACGACCCTAGACAAAGCAACATACAATTGATCATGGCTAAACACAGGCCTTTTTAAGAACAATCAAACATGACTCGATGATTGACTTTGGCTTTTGTTTCTCATTGCATATGATACGATCAATGGAAACTGCCTTCTCTGAAACTTGAGATGTAAATGGGCTTTGTGCTTGACGAAAATTCATAGACCCTTCTTTTACTGTTAGTCTCTTGAATATTGCCTGAATAAACATTCGTTTATAAAAAAAATAAAAAAAATACATAAGTATATTGTATTGTCCAACCAAAATATCCAGCCCACCAAAAAAAGGCAGCCCACATATAAAAATGGCCCAAAGTAAGAATAGATGAAGTTGAACCAAATCAGTCCAAAATAAGAAAAACCCTAATCTGATAGACTAAAAAAAAAGGAAAAAAGAAAATATAATTATAAGAGAGAATGCGTACAAACCCTATTTCTACCTTAAACTCAAACGGCGGATAACTCTCTTTCTCACCGCCGCTTCGAAAACTCCCACTCTATCATCAACACTGATTGAATCCGTCTCTCTAACATAGCCGTTCTCTCTTCCCTTGATATCTA
Organism: Campanula takesimana; assembly: GCA_026119855.1. Classification (NCBI taxonomy): domain Eukaryota; kingdom Viridiplantae; phylum Streptophyta; class Magnoliopsida; order Asterales; family Campanulaceae; genus Campanula; species Campanula takesimana. The sequence goes on along the minus strand of JAOWBW010000390.1, from coordinate 1,210,871 downwards.
CCGAGATAATTGATGCTTCTCAAAAACATCTATGGCGGCTGAGCGGACTTCTCTTGATGGTAACCTCGTTTTCGCTAATCATTATTATCGCTTCTTACTTTTTTTTAGTTCAAGACTTAATAAATCGTTTAATTTTGAAAGGTGCATGTCATTTATTCTGATGAAATTGGTGTTCAATTTTGAAACCCTTTAATTTATCACTAAATTGTAACTTCATAAGGTCAGCTCTAATAAAAGGATGGACAAAATTTGTAAAATTAACACTTTATCTCCTCTAAATCACACTAAAATAAATACTTTTAAAAGAATTTAATAGAAATGTAATCTTGGTGTAAAATATTTGGATGTTTGAATAGAAATTTGCCCCAGGGGTAATTTGCATATGTACCTTATTTTTATTTTTATTTTAGAAGCAATATGAGAGCTAGACATGTTGTTGCAGAAATTAAGTTCCAAGTTATTTAGAATACTTGTTAATCTAAGTGTTATTTTCATTACGATATTTTAATAGATATTAAATGGATGCCAATTTTTTACATTGTTTAACATATGTAACATGTTTAGCTCCTTGGTGAGCTGTAAAACAATTTACCTCATAATAGTGTGTTGGATTGTAGTTGACCAGCTGTTTCTTAGTGTTTTACAAAGAAGACATTCTTCAAGCAATATATGAAAGAAGACATTCTTCAAGCAATGTATGATACTATGAAAGAGTGTGCAGATAGCTAGAAGCAAATCTGCAGGTGGGACTGTCGATTTTGTTCATCACCTTCTTTCTTATTTTTGAGTTAAGACCACTTTTAGGAATTCATGTATATTCAACTCTCAGTATATATCCCTCCGTCCCAAAAAGACGTTCCCACTTTTTTTTTATTATTATTTTAGGACGAAAGAACCTTCACAAATAGTTCTAATTTAAAATTAATTCTAATGAATATATATATAACTTTTTCTTGGTACAAGTTCTATATTGTTTTTAGTATAACTAAATCAAATTAATTTTTTTTGCTCAAAATTTCTTCATACTAATTTTTAAAAAAGTGGAAACATCTTTTAGTGAAGGAGAGAGTACTATGTTCTGAACGTATGTGGCTGTAATTGCGAGTCCATTATTCATATGCATACCATCTTTCTTGATCCTTGCATTTGTTAATGAATTTTGTTGCAGGAAAATAGTGAACTTATGGGGGGTACAGAATTGTTCATCACTTTATGATTTTTGAGTTAAGACCACTTTTAGGAATTCATGAGATAGCAGGTATACCATTTTTTTTTTACTTGTCTCCAGTTAATCATAATGAGAAAGTTGTTTTGTCTTTCTTCATGAAATCGTTACTTAGCAAAGTATTAAAATAAAGTAGCTTTGCAAACTGTTATTTGCTCCATTTGTCTCAAAATAATGACATAATTTGCTCAATCATTTTGAGACAGTGGTAGTAGATAAATAGATAGATGGATTGATGTTTTCTATTAATTGGATTGGTACTGTTCCAAGTAGTACATCTACAGGTAAATGTTTTTTGTTTTTTTTTTTTGAAGTTTTCACTTGGATGCACTTTAGTCTCAAGTTTATAAGCTAAATAATTATTCATGCCTGCATTTATTTGAACTTATGGTGATTTCATGAAAAAATATTTTTCAAATGTGGTCCCTATATTTTTAACACCCGTGAGTTAAAATCTATATTTTTCACTATTATTTGATTAGTAAACGAACGGGTGTTAAAAATATATATTTTTCACTATTATTTGATTAGTTTCTTACCTTCTGATCTACGAGAACAAACTCAAAATGTGGGAGGCATTTGCTGGAATGTCTTGCGTGCAACTTTAACCTTCACAGACCAATCTAATCTTCCTTTCTTGAGATCACTGAGAAGAGAAATTGAAGTAGACATGGTGACTCAATGAGGTGAGATGGAACTTATATAGGGACACAGCAACCTTTCGTATACCACATAATGTAAGTGAGAAACTCTGCCGTTGATGGACCAATCTGACCTACCTTTTCTCAGGTCACGGAAGGGAGTAATAGTAACAGGCATTGACATCTTGATTACTGTGCTGTATGAAGGAAATGATGGAGTTTCTTAGCAACCATCAGGAATGAAGACTGTAGAGATATTTATACTATGAATAAACCTTTTCATATTCCCCAAATATCATTTAATTTTCTTTTATTAATTTTTTTCATGTAATTTTAAGTTTTTTATTCTATTTATTCATGCCTGTGTAATAGAATGTAAGTTTGTTGTATTTTTTCAATTAAATTATCGATATATGCACTTTCGTTTTAAATGCATATTCTGCAAAGTTGAAAGCCTATTAACAAAACATAATAATTAAATGCACCGTTCAAAGAAACAATTAATTAAAGCAACTGTTAGAGTTACCAAGGTCAACAAACTGGTACATTGTGCTGCAGCCAAGATGTTCCAGAACATTCACAGTTTGAGCGGGAAACTGATAGAAGAGGGGCTCTATCTACTTGAGCCTTTACTTATATATTGATTTATACTCTTTTTTTTTTTTAATTTTGAATGAAATAAAATTGCTTTTAAAAAAATTACATGTACTTTAAAATGTATAATAAAGGGAGTATACACAGGGATGAACATGGTATGGGACGGTTCGGTAATGAGGCAATATTATAACCGAACCGTACATTTTCGATACGTAAAAATTTAAACCGTAACGAATCGGTTTTAAATGGTATGGTTCCTTCGGCTCTCGGGCTCATGATTGATCGGTTCGGGATATGATTCGTTTTCTTGACAACCATGCTGAACCTTGAGCTAACAAGTCTAAAAAAAATATATCAAGTAATACTAATAAATTAATTCTTAGATAAGTAAACTCTAACTTATTCATTGTGAGGAAACTATGGAAAAGAAAGAAATAAAAGCAATGAATGATGTAGAGAAAAACATAATTGATACGGGTTTTACCTACCACTTGCGAGAAATTGAGTTAGAGACACAAAACCAGTTTGCTACAACGGGTAGGGGTGGGATCATACGGGTGATAAGGCGAGTATCCATCTGAAGGCGGGTGGTAGAACTGGGTAGGGTGAGGATCATCGCCGCACTAGGTGAGGGTAAAGAGAGAAAAAGTCGAAATACCTAAAGAAAATTTGTTGTAATCACATCTCCTTTCGAATAGGGATGACCAAACACGGTTCCGGTTACGGTTGCCCTGAACCGTCGGTTCCGGTTCCGGAAAATCTTGAGCCGTAACCGAACCGTTTCTCTTCCGGTTACGGTTCGGAATCGTCGGTTCATGGTTTGGAACCGCCAGTCCACAGTTGTTGTTTTTTTTTAAATAATTTTTAACAGAAAAAACAATTATAATAATATTTATTGCCGATTTTTTTTACAAAAAGGTATAGAAAAAACGTTTAAAAAATTTAAGAGCTCTGTCCCTCTTTTCTTTTTTATACTCAATAAATTTTTATTCACTTGCTTTGGCTAAAAATTCAGTCAAAACGCAACTTTTCTTGTCAATTTTTCGTTAGTAATGGTTAATTATGATGAAACCGTTAGAAATCTAACGATTGATGGTTTTCTAGTGGTTCCGGTTCGATCTAGGCGGTTCATGGCGGTTCGGAACCGCCGGTTCACGATTTTTAGAGAGGATGAACCGGAACCGGCCCGTGTTACAAACGGTTCCGGTTCACACGGTTCCGGATTTTGTCAAGTTCAAGGCGGTTCCGCGCTTTTCGGTTCCGGTTCGGTTTGTCCATCCCTACTTTCGGCATTCATTATATCAGTATATGTTTAATGACATATTCATTCCGTCCCTAACTTATCGCTACTTATTTACCTATTGGGTGTCTCATAATTATTGCTACTTACCTAAAATGCTCAATAAATTTTTATTCACTTGATTTGGCTAAAAATTCAGTCAAAACGCAACTTTTCTTGTCAATTTTTCGTTAGTAATGGTTAATTATGATGAAACCGTTAGAAATCTAACGATTGATGGTTTTCTAGTGGTTCCGGTTCGATCTAGGCGGTTCATGGCGGTTCGGAACCGCCGGTTCACGATTTTTAGAGAGGATGAACCGGAACCGGCCCGTGTTACAAACGGTTCCGGTTCACACGGTTCCGGATTTTGTCAAGTTCAAGGCGGTTCCGCGCTTTTCGGTTCCGGTTCGGTTTGTCCATCCCTACTTTCGGCATTCATTATATCAGTATATGTTTAATGACATATTCATTCCGTCCCTAACTTATCGCTACTTATTTACCTATTGGGTGTCTCATAATTATTGCTACTTACCTAAAATGCTCAATTTTCTCTCTCCTACCCACTCACAACAACTATCCACTAACTTATTTTCTCTCACCTACCTACTCACAACACTTACTTTTTTAGTATATTCTCATTAGTAGCAATAAGTATTGGATGGAGGTAGTACTGTTCATTGTTAGGTATGACCGTACATAGTTTCTTTACTAGAAAATGAATAAAATTTGTAATTGTTTTTGTTACCATATGTTGTTGTTGTTTTTTTTTTTTTTTTTTTTTTTTTATAAACAAGAAGAAACCATAAAGGAAGGAGTACTTTTTCTTAGTGACATACTACTGTTGGAATTTTGGTTTTGGAAAAGTGAGGTTTGATCGACTTTTGACAAAGAATTCTATTGAGTTTCATTTTAAGAAAATAGAAATTAATTGCATATTTGTAATCTACGTTTGGAGTAAATTAATGTGGCATATTTACTTTCTCACAACCAATTCCGTGTGAATGGGAAATTAATGTCCAAAGTATGCAAGTTGAAGTGTGTATATGAAGAGTTTATCGAATATGAAATGGTTATCCCACATTGCTTTATGAATGAAAGTAATGGTAGTATTTAAATTGATGACATCAAGTGGTTCCCTCCTTGGGCCAACAAAGTGAACCATTGGGTCATCCATGCAACTAGTGGCCAATTGTGCTAATTTTGGAATAGCTCCAAACTGGCACATGACCCGCGAAGGGTGGTTTAGGGCACACTCTGCACTTTGCACTTCGCACATACGCATCGGTCGCTGAGAGCTGTGGAGCCTTAAAATTTTGACAAATTTTGGCTCGACTGTGGTCCAGTCCGTGGCTAGGTTGGTTGGGCTCGGTCTGGCTCGGTTCAGTACAGTAGGATCATGGGCTGGCAATGAGCGCTTAGGCCTAGGCCCGTCTGGAGTAGTCCAGCAAGCTTGGAGGCGGTTCGGCTTGGGCCGTGGGTCATGATGGTTCATGAAGGGATCCGTTCGTACGGTTGGGCACGACTCGCACCCGTTCAAGCAGGCGGGTCAAGTGTCCTGGGTCGATCCAGGCGATCTCCTCCCTCCATCCAGAATCAGATCTAACGGCTGAGATCCAATGGGTGCTACAATAGCCACCACAACTCTTTAAAATCTATATAAGGCCCCTACCAGATTGATATTCTTAACTCAACAACTCAATCACTCTAGTCATTTCACTTGACACATAATTCACTCTATCTTCACATCAGAAAGAGAGAATCACGTATTTAATTGAGTTAACGAACTCGGTTAGATATTTAACTACGTAACAGAATTCAGTCACAGAATTCGATGGAATTCTCACGGCATCTATTAGAAAACAGAATCATCTTGTTGCATTAGTCTTCTTTAAAGTCGGGAAGTGTCAAACACAGTTATGTTCGCCGAAGTCCTTGATTTGAAGTGCTTCTATCATGGACTGTATAGTCGTTTCATCTTGAGAGAAAATTGCCACAGAACCGTTAGCACCAGTGCGGGGTAATATCTTTTTGTAGAGATTGTGTCCAACACAAGACTCGACTTCATTTATTATCCGGTTTGATTTGATTTATGCATTTCTAGTTTATCCTAATTTCCTGCCCCGTTAATTATATTTTGGTTCATTGATTTTATTTGTCATCCCGTTAAGTTCAAGAAAAACTTTCGTTATTGTTATAATTTTCCTAACAACTCCTTCCTTCCATTTTAAAATAACATTTATCAAAAAATAAATGTTGGTGTTTTATTTTTTAAAAATTTTATTTTTTTATCGTTTTTCATTATACTACCTCACCTGTAATATTCACACAGTTAACTTGTAAATTTCACTCTTAAATCATCATACTCACAATTATTTTTAAATTCACAATAGTTTTGAATATGTATATTTTCTGTTTAATTTTCGTGTCACACTAAAATAATGCAATCTGTTATAAAGATGGATGGAGTAGTCTTGTTTGTACTTTCCGAAAGATGAAGGCATCTTTTGTTTTTGAAATAAAAAAAAAAAAGAAAAAAAAAACTTACAAAAAAATGAAGGCATCTATAAGGCCGTTACGGCCCATAAATTAAATGGACTTACTCGGACGTCCGTTATACAAAACCTGGGTCTAGTGGTAAAGTTATTTTGGCACAATTAAACTCAAAATAGGCCTTTTCTCTCTCACAGTCACAGGCTTAGGCATGGGAATATTCTCCGGTCTTTAGCCTCATGTGTGACCCAAAGACTGAAAATACGAACTATTACTCTGTACTCCCTCCGTCCCATTTCAAATTGCAAAAGTTGTCAAAAAAGGTGTCCCAACTAAAATTGCAAAATCCAAAAATGACAAGTTTTAACCCACTTGCACACTCACATCCACTAACCCACTAACAACTCTCTACCCCACTTTCTCTCTCCCACTCAACTATCAACACTCACAACACATCACCTTTTTCACTTTTTCCCTTAATCCCCGTGCCAACCTAATATTTGCAATTTGAAATGGGACGGAGGGAGTATATCTCTATTATAATAAAAGCAACCAACCAAGTCACTATCACTATCTATAACAATATAAAGCCGAACCAGCGTCAATTTGGTTTTGGCGCTCAACATCCATCGACGTGTCCAACTGTCCTTTTTCGTCTTTTTGCATCTGGGTCATGTGTAAATATAATGGGTAGTCAATGGTTATTTAGTGGAACCTCCCCAACCTTCCAGATAATGTATCCAGCTGGATTGTCCATGCATTAAATGCACCCATGTGCCTATCCTACTTAGCTGCCAAGGTGAGTTGATGTTTGCTTTACACAAGCTGTTTATCTCCCTTCTTCTCCTCCGAAAATCTTTAACCTAAAAATGGATATTCATTTTTCATACTTGCTGTGAGAGCAAAATGGGTATTTTTCCAATTATAATTTTAATTTTCCTAACTTCTGTATAGATTACTAGAATCATAGATTATTATTACCTATTTTGGGCGGTTTATCTTCAAAAGTTGAATTCAATTTCAAATTTTAAAGCGCCATTGTTACAATGGTGCCTATAAATGGAGTACCGTTTTGCAGTAACATACCACTTCAATTTACTATATGTTGCTATAAGAGTGATTTCTGTTTGTATAAGAGTGATAGAGTGATATGGCTCCATTATTCAAATTGCTTAATGATAATGTCCCAGAAATTGATGACTTTCATAAAGGGTAAATTATAATTTTATTTTTATATTAATTTGTATTATGTTTCATATCTCATATGTTTATTAATTTTTTATTTTGAAGGTTAGTTGATGAAGCAACCTTTGAAGTTCCAGTGACTAATTTTGTTTTGCCAACTACCATTACCGTTGCTGAAGCCCTTAACATTTCCAGAGACAAGATACTAACATTGAATCGTCTCATTAGGGTTCATGAGGTATGCTATTATACATTTGTTATAATAAAGATGTGATAAGAACAACAATTATAATTTTATTTATTTATTTTCAGATTGATCAATTTTGGGTCTTAGCTCAAGTGGTTGGTATTGAACCAATGTTCGATTGGTTCTACGTGTCATGCAAAAGGTGTTTCAAAAAGATGGCTCCATGCGGTTCAAAATTTTATTGTGTTCACTGTAATTTGGTTGATGCTATGGGAATTCTGAGGTACAAGATCACTGTGCGTGTTGCGGATAACTGGGGTATTGCATCTTTAATATTGTGGGACAGAGATTGTGTAGACTTGATTGGGAAAACTGCTGCTGAGTTGCAAGCTACCTGGAAAGGAAGGGTATTATTTTGTGACTCTTTTTTATTGTTTATTAGATTTGTGAAATATAATCTGAATTTTACAATGATATTTATGCCTCTTTTTTTTTGACAGGGAATTCCAAGGGTGATTACAAGGTTGGTTGGTCTACAAGCATTGTTTAAGGTGAATTTGAAGGAATTTTTGACTTGTGTTAATTTAGGACCCTTTCCTGTCCTCAAGCTGACCTCAGATGTAAGCGTTATTAATCAATTCTCCAACCTTGGTAATCTCTCCAATGTTGACAATGATGACAGTGATGAAACTGAGAATCCTCTTCCTCCAATCAAGCCTGCTAGAGTGATGGTTGTTCCTACTGATGTCTCTGTTGGTGTGAAACGCAATCTCATGGGTGAGTTCTCTGGGAAAGATGATGAAGTTGTGACTAAGGTACCAAAAACAGATGGTAAGCAGAAGGTGGAGTAGTTATGGAAATATAGTTCAGTAGTGGAAGCTTGGAAGTTGATTTCAGGACACGGCTTTTTGGTTCTATTTTGGCCTGGTGTCACTGTATGTTTGGTTATGTTAGGTTTGGTTATCTTATGAAGTTTGTCACTTCTTTTGTTGATCTTTGTAGTATATTAGTGTGTTGAAGTAGTGGAAGGCAGTATGTTGTAAAGCATGTGGAACATGTTCTTTTGCAGTAGGTTTGTATTCTCCCTGTGATGGAGTTGATGTTGTGATCTTTCTCCTCTTAATGGAGTTTATGTTATGTATATATCTATGGTAATGAAGTACTTTGTGAAATTGTGTTGACTTTACTACAATTTGTTGTTTACATATTTTATTCTTGCCTTTTGATATTATGAATTTTAAGCTAATAAGTAATAAAACTTAATAAAAAATTATCGTGGATTAAACTTAATGTGTGACATAATAATTTTGTGGATTTTAAACCTTAAATAATAATTAACTTTCTTTGTAATTAATAGTTAATTACAAAGAATGACTAAATACAAACTACTCCCTCCGTCCCTGTTTAAGGTTCTTAGTTTGACTTTGCACGCTTATTAAGAAACCAAGTGAAAAACAAAGAAAAATGAGTCAACAAAAGCAGGGAGGTGATGATATAATTGTCAAAACACTTTTCATAAAACAAATGAGTGAAAAGTAAGGTATGTAAGTAATGATTTTTTTGTAATTATATGAACTTCATGAGGGTAAAAATTTTCAAGCACTATTCATATTTTGCTATTTTAGCAATAAAGCAACTAAGGGCCTTAAACTAAACTGGGACACACCAAAAAAGAAAGTAAGAACTTTAAACTGGGTCGGTGGGAGTATTTACTACATGATTAAGTTATAAGGACCTGTCCATAAATAGAAGTTCTTTTATAAGTGTGTTATCATTTATTTCTATTTACATTTCTCTAAGAATGGAGAACTGACATTAAATAGAAACATTACCAAAAATATATGAACTTTATGAGGACAATGATGTCCAAGATACTATTCATTATTTGCCATTTAAGGAATAAAGCAACTAATAATTTTAAACTGTAACATACAAAAAAATGTAAAAAATGAAAGTAATAACCTTAAACTGGGACGGAGGGAGTAACATTTGGATATATTGTTTTAACATATTATTTTTTAAACATTTTAGTTGTACTAATTTAAGTTATTTTAATCAGAAATATCTTGCATATAATATTATTTTAAATAACTATGTGTCTATTGGTATATACTCCCTCCGTTTCATGTGAACTGAGACAAAAAAAATGGCACAATAATTAAGAGAACGTAGTGAATGTGTGGTGGAAAATGAAGAGAGAGAATTAGTGGGGTAAATAGTAGTGTTGGTTGGATAAAATGAGTGGTGGAAAATGAAGAGAGATAATTAGTGGGGTTAAATGGGTGGGGTTGGGAGAATATAAAATATTAAAAAGTTTGCCATTTTGGGCAATCTCAATTGAGGTGAAACAGATGAAAAGGGAAATAAGTCTCAATTCACATGAAACGGAGGGAGTATAAGATATCACATCCCATCTACCATGATGATAAGTAATTTGAATTTCAAAATTTCACAATGAGGGGGAACCAGTTCTTACCACTCCAATTTAGATAACTTTGTTTTTCATTTTACTACCATTTTAATGACTTTCTTACCATCTTAATTTTAGCAATAGTAAGTATGAAGATGAGAAAATCCTTTTTACTTGACAACCAAACTAAGAAAAGGAAGACCCACGTTCCTTCTGAAGGAGGTATGTTAAAATTATTTTTCTTGCTTTATTTATTTACTGTAATACTAATCTAATGTCTATCTATATGCAACATATTATGGTTTGAGTCATTATTCATGCTATAAAATGATAGTAGAAAGCAATAGAGTGTGCCTGGTCGTTCACCATATGAAATTTGATGTTGTGGATTTTTCTTCTGTATCATACATCCTCTTTGTGACTTTAATTTGCTCATTTCTCTGTCTAGATCTAATTAATATTACATATAATTACTTTATAAACTAAGCTAATAGTAATATTCATATACATTTATTTACTAACTAAAAAATTGATTTTATTTATTAACGATTCCAATATATATTGACCTGTCATTTTTATGTTCTCTATTCTTTTTGTATTACTTGAAGATGTCTTCATTTTAATTATTCTATTTGATATAGTATCATATGTAACATAACTAACCGGATCTGTAGATTGTCTAACATTTACAAGAATAATTATGCATAATAGTAATATTAAACAAACAAATCAATAAACAATAGACGTTTTTGTATGGTACCTGATTTTGGGATGAGCTTGGCCATGGATATGAAGATTGGAGTGTTTCTGTATAACACCAAACTAACCATTGCCCCTGCATACTGGTGGTGTGATGTAACCTCGATAGATCTCTTCATTTTGTATTGAAATTTCTATTTACTTAAGAGTTCAAGTGTATGGTTCATGCATTTTGGTTCATGTATGAATTGGATATATAGGAGTTATGATAGGTTTGCTTTACTGGGTGGATAAGAGAGAAAGAGGGGTGGTTTGAAGATGACTTGAATGGTAATTGTGTATGATGCAGTGTGAGTTATGTTATGGTTTTGGTAGGTATAGTAGTAAATACGGAGTTATTATTCCCGTTGGTTTTCACGTGGTTACAATGGGCCGTAGTATGTAATGGTTCCAACTAAATGATTGGGCTTCAATATTGGGTATTTTAATCATGGTCCATCTAATGTTAGGTTTGAGGCAATTGATCTAATTCGTATATTAATAACTAAAATAGGCTAAGTTTATGCAATTTTGAGTATTGTTAATACTTTATTTTTTTAAAAAAAAATATAATATTTTACAGATTTGTTATATTTGTTTATATGCTACTGCCTACGTCCCATAGTAAGAGTCCTACCTCTAATTTGTATTCTTGAAAGAAGAGATCTTGAATTCCAGGTAGGTGACTTTGTATTCTTGAAAGTCTCTCCTCGTAGAGGTATAAAGAGATTTGGGAAGAAAGGAAAGTTATCTCCTCGTTATATCGGTCCATTCGAGATTCTTGAAAGAGTTGGAAAGTTGGCTTATAGAGTGGCTTTACCACCTTCTTTATCTGGTATTCATGAGGTATTCCATGTATCTATGCTTCGCAAGTATATGGCGGATGAGTCGCATGTTCTTGAGTATGAGGCTATTCCATTTCAGCCTGATTTGTCTTATGAGGAACAACCTGTTGAAATTCTTGACTGGAAAGAGCAAGTCTTACGTACCAAAAGGATTTCTATTGTGAAGGTCCTTTGGAGGAATCATGAAATAGAAGAGGCTACTTGGGAAACTGAGAAAGAGATGCGAGATAAATACCCGAGCCTATTTGAAAACTTTGGTAAGTAAAATTCGTGGGCGAATTTTCTTTAAGGAGGGGAGGATGTAACGCCCATCCTTATTCTCGTTAAATATGTGACTTATTTGTTAAATACTTGAACTTGCATATTATGTGTTAGTTTTACTTGGGTTAATTTATTAACTGCTTTAGAATATTAAGGTGGTTAAATGTCTAGTTTTAACTTTTGGGTCATTTGTGAAAATTTGACTTTAGGGGCCTTTTTGTTAAAAGAGAAACTTGAGGGGCCTAAGTGTCATTCTTTGAAACTTCCAAGTATATCTTGTTTGCTCCTTTCTCTGAGAAATCATTTTACCCAATTTCTCTGTACGTTTCCTCTGTCTCAAAGTTAGGGTTAGAATTTTACCCTATTCTCGACTCCTCGAGCTTAATCATCCCTCCGTTCTTGATTCTGATCCCGGATAAAGATTCGTGGCGTTGAATAGAGCGTTCCAGGCCGATCAGAAATTTATTTGGGTAACTTTGATTTTTGACTAGGTAAGTTATTAGCTCCCCCTTGCTTGTAATAACATGCATAAATGTTATTCCTGATACTTGTGAATGTTAATTTTGTGTTTGGGACAACTTTTGTGGTACTTGTAATTTTGGGACAAAGGGAGTATAACCCTCTGTGTTAGATCATGAAAGGAACTTGAAAGTATTAGTTTAGCTGGTATAATACTCCTTGGTATTGTTAAATTGTTAATAGAAAGTTACTCCTACGCTTGGGACGGAGAATTCTTAAGCCTGGAAAGAAATTGAGTGTTGCTGAAAATCGCACCAGGCGCCCGGCTGGTTATCCTTCGAGCGCCCGCCCTTTTCATCAGAAGTATTGGTTTCAAAAGTGCTATAATGAGCGGCCGCCCGGTCCCTCGTAGGCGCCCGCCCGGTCCCCTGCTTCAACAAAAGTGTTTTAAATCTCAATTGAAATGAAAGCTTACCCCTCCTAAGGCATATAGCCTTGGTATAAGATGTCCTAGCAAGTGTAATTGTACCTTTTGGGGGCATTGAAACTTAGACTTGAACATTAATACTCATTAAATTAGAATCAGAACTTAAGTATAAGAGTAGTAACTCTTTTATATGTCTTGAAAGTGCTATGAACAAGCACTAATGTGTTATACTTGTCTTGAAACCAATGATTGTGCACCTTAGGGGCATTGGAACATAGTTTTAGACTTGAACATCCTAAGAATAGGATTAAGATCTTGTAAGAGTAAAGTGTATAACTCTTATACATGCTTGAATGTCCAAAGATTGGAATTATAACTTGAAGTAAAAGACTATAAAATCTTGTACATGACTTGAACATCCAAAGAATTGGATTAAAACTTGAATATAAGATAATAAAATCTTGTACATGACTTGATGCCAATACATATGTATGGTAATGAACTAGAAAGTGCTATGAACAAGCACTAACTTGTATGAGACATGTTCTTGTTGTGTGTGTGCAAACATTGCATATAGTTGCTTGATAACAAGGTGACTTCTTGATTACTTGAAGCATGTTCCTTGTTGAGCTAGTCCACTACTTTTGGATTAGTTCTTCTCCCGTAGTTCAAGTAAATACCTACTTGTACATTCTTGTGTGAGTCCAGCTGGTTCTCCTTGCTTGTTCGGAAATATATATGTTCACTCTTATCGCGAGAGCTGGGGCTTAAGTGATAATCGGGTCCCTATGTATTTGCGCTTGACCCCTTACTACCGGCCATAGTAAGGGCATAGCTTCCTTGGTTGGAGCAATACGCCTGACTTAAGTGAATGCTAAACTCTTGAACACCTCGTGAGTCTTGATCTTGGGAATGACACTGGTTACCGGGTCTTCTGATATATACTGAATAATCAGTTTCTTGATATTGATCGTGATTGTCAAAGTAATACAAGCTACGACAACAATCGTATTCTTGGGAGGAATAAGGAAGGAAGCAATATCCTTATAACTTGCTTGTTTAGCCTTATGTGCTACTTGATGAGTGGCTTAGCCTCTCATATACTTGTTACTTGATGATACTTGATATATGATTACTTGAGTATCTACTTGAATTGCATGATAACATGTCATGTAGTTGCATCTAATAGCTTACTGAGATTTATCTCACCCCGTTCCTTGTTTATTTGTTTTCCTTAGATCAAAGGAAGGCTAGTGATAGTGCGCAGTGAGGCTCGACATAGCTGGGAGCTTACTACGCAGGTGGTTATTCTTTTGGGGCTTGTGTCTTTTTACATTTTGGTGAGGACGATGTATTATGGGTTATGTAACTCAGTATTGTTGGGTAGACTTGTTGTCTCTTGTTTCTCTAGACATCTTGTAATGCCAGCATATGAGCTAGGCATGTTTCCGCTGTGTATAATCATGTTTGGTTTTAAATTTTATTTGTCTAGAACTCGTGGTGTGAGCTATCTTAGCTCCTTACTCTAGAGTATATATATCATGTCAGTTTGTTATAAACAGTTGTCATCCAGTTTCTTGTTAGTTTCTTGTTCCTTGTTAGTCACGCGCATCCAGGTTCGAGGTTCTATTAGGGGATCCCGGGACCTGGGGGCGTGTCAACTCACTATCATATTGTAATCAAATATAAAGCTTATGTTCTTTGTTGTTCCATTGAATGTTTTCTTTTTATTTCTTGGTGATACAAGAAGTCATTGTTCTAGTGGCGCAAAATTAGAGTTCACATCTGCAAAATTTCTTTCTAAAAAAAAAAAATAACTCTTAATTGAGACAGATGGAGTATTTTATAATAAAAACATTTAATTCTTAACTTTTTAACTCAAAAAAAAAAATTTAACTCTTAAAATAAGATAAGAGGGAGTATATTGCTTTTCCTTTTTTTGGTACACAGTATGAAAAGGAACAAAAAGAAAGACTACAATAATATTGTCCATGTCTTATTTAAAATTCAAAAATAGTTTGTTTCAAAAATTAAAATTAAAACGTTTTTATTATAAATTATATAAAGTCAAGTAGAGTGTTGTGAATATAATGAGTGTTGTTTGGCAATGGTATTTATGCATTTTGAACTTTCATGTAAAAGTATTATTTATGTGAAATCATTTACATAAAAATTGTATAAATACATTAATAAATTATGCTTCCTCAGTCCCATAACTGTCCCATAACTATGTGCATAAATTGCCATCTTGGGTGTTCCAGTCACACTTTCTTAAAATGACAAATAATATTTACTATTCATCACACTCATTCTCTCTCTTACTTTACTTTTACACTCAAAACACCAATCAACCTACTCCCTACCTCACTTTCTCTCTCTTACTTCACTTGCGCACTTACAACAACTACCCACTACTATTCATTACTTAATTATATGCAAAACTCATTTTGTACCCATAATTGTAGGATAGAGGGAGTATTAAAAGTTCCATAGCTAGGAATAAGAGTATTCTATTGTACGGGGACTAGAAGGGGGATTCAACCCACCCCCCTTTTTGATGGTTATACTTAAATAAATTATATCAAACAAAGAATGTTTCCAAAAAGAATTTAAATAAAGAAAAATAATGGGAAAAAATTGTACAGTATAATGTTAATGATGAAGGAACTTTTTACAGTTTTTATTTATTTTTTTAAAATAAAATTTATATAAAACAAACATAAAAGTGAATTAGTATGAATACTCCTTATATATATATATATATATATATATATATATAGTTGTGCTCCTTTTAGAACCTAAATATCGTGAGAACTTGGATACATTAGGTAAAAAACTAAAGTATCTAATGGTTCACTTGGATACATCATTGGATACATTACTTGGATACATCAAGTAAAAACTAATTTATCCAATGTGCATTTGGATATATCATTGGATACATTAAGTTCTCACGGTTCTCACGATATTTAGTTCTCATTTGAGCACCTACATATATATATATACTCCCTCCGTCTCATGTTAGTGTAAACTTCTTTCATTTTTGGTCCGTCTCAGGTTAGTGTGGACTACCCCAAAATAGCAAAGAATCTTTACTATTCTTCTCACTCATTATCTCTCATACTTTACTTTTACACACACAAACACCAATCAACTTACTATTCCTCCCACTCATTCTCTCTCATATTTATTTTTTCATACTCACAAACACCTCTTTCAATTATTTATCTCTCTTACTTTTTCTTAATTTGTGTGCCTAAAAATTTGGTCCACACTAACTAGAGACGGAAGGAGTATATAAGATTGATATTATATTAGTATTATTCAAATACTCCATCCGTCCCATCTTAAACTTCAAAAAAAAAGTGGGCACAAGAATTAAGATGAAAATATTTATATTATAAAATATAGATAGTGGGGTAGAGTGTTGTGAGAATAGAAAGTGGGTAGGGGAGAGAAAGTGGGGTAGAGAATAGTTAGTGGATAGTTGTTGTGTGTATGACATGTAGGTCCCACTAAATAAAAAAGTATAAATAACTTTCATTTTTTGGATTTTGAAGTTTAAAATGAGACACCCAAAAATGAAATTTTTGAAGTTTAAAATGGGACGGAGGGAGTATGTATCAAGCTCTGGAAGCAACAAAATTTGTAAAATGTTTCCCATTTTCTCATCCTTTTCACATCATAGCTCACTTTTAAAGAACCAATAATTTAAAAGAGCTGACATATGTTTTCGATTTTGACAGCTTTTACAATATTCTCTCCAAAACGAATTAAATTTAAGATATGTCCCATAAAAACAATCTTTGTAATCTCTTCAGCCTAGAAAGTTGGAAATGAAACTATTGTTTTGGGTTCATAGTTTTGAGATGAGAAGGGAAGGAAATTTCACATTTCAAATTTAAATATGCCATTGTTTTGAGACATAGTACTCCGTAGAAGAGGATTCAAGATCTTAAAATTGGAGTCGAGATCTCCTGTACCATTTTTGTGTGCCACTCTATGTATCACTTCTAATCTAACCGTTCACATGTTTGCATAATATTATAATAATACCACTCTTAACAATTGTGAGCCATTAGATCATTTGTGGCACATGAAGTGGCACACAAAGTGGTACAGAGGATTTGGAAAGGAGATTACAATAAAACATTGAATTAGTACTACTCCCTCTGTCCCTAAATGAGTGTCCACTTTCAAATAATCTTTGTACCAAAATGAGTGTCTTTTTTTAACATAACTTTCTCCCTAAATATTTTTTTTTCCAAATTTTTTTTCACCGGTCTATTTATACTTGCAAAACTAAATGTTTGGAAAGGAGATTACAAGATTATATATGAATCTTTGCCACGAAATTATACAAAAAGTTAAGATTTTCAGATGTCCCTTAAAATGAATTTTGGACACTCATTTAGGGACAGATGTAGTACATTACAGTTATAGTATAACCATAGAACCATTCATTTAAGGAACAAAAAAAAATCATAGAAAGTGAGAATGACCGAACTATAAAAAATAGTGTGAAGATATAATAAATAGTGAAAAAGCTATAAAAAGATGAAGGTTCATTTGTAGATACATACTCCCTCCGTCCCACCTCACTTGAGACTTAAGAGGTGGGCACAATAATTAAGGAAAAAAAATAAAATAAAGAAAATGTGTGGTAAAAAATGTATCGAGAGAGAATGAGTGGGGTTAATAGTAGGTTGGTTGAATGAAATGTGTGGTGGAAAATGAAGAGAGAGAATGAGTGGGTGGGGTAGATTGAATATAAAAGTATAAAAAAATTATCATTTTGGAGATTCTCAAGTGAAGTGGGAGGGAGGGACCAAAATGGAAATAAGTCTCAAGTAATGTGGGATGGAGGGAGTATACTAACAAAATAAATATTTATCGTTTTTTTTAAGATTAATATTTATGTTTTTAAATTCGTAAAAGTCACACCCCTTTTCGGCTTTCGCCTTAGGTGAAAGTTTTATCTAATTTGTAAAGAGGTGGTCTCATGTGAGAACACCTAGATCCGTCTCATAGTAGAGACGGGTATGAGACGGGTCGACCCATAACTCGCGCAAAAAATTTCCTCATATATTTATTATGTTCACAAAAAACAAATATTTATCGGTTTTTTTCCTATTCTTTTCGTTTGCCGAAAGTAATACTTAGTATAACTAAATGTAACTATTGTGTGTGTGTGTGTGTGTTTTATAGCAAAAATGTAACTATTGTGTTACTTATAATTAACATTGTTTATAAGTAACTGTCAAACCTTCACTTTACTCATCTTTCAACTGTAATACTAACTATTATGACGTTTAACACTAACAATAACTAAATATAATTATCTTTCTACAGAAATGTAATAGTGTTTTTGCAAAGTTTCTTTTTTTTTTTTGTATTTCGATTTTATTTTCTAAAACAAAGTAACATTTGAAAAACAACAACTTATATACATGGATATAATTGTTTGTACAAGTAAATGTAACACTTTAGTAAACGAATTGTAACAAATTTCTATACATAATGTAATAATTTGACATGTGTCATGATAAATTGAACCTATTGTATAACTGATTATTTGAAAATATATAGATACACTATTATACAAGTAAACATAAATGTTTTACAATGTTATTATACAAGTAAACTGTATCATTCATTTGTAGAAATTGTTACTTTCTTATTTTTACAATGTTACTAAAACAAGTGTTTTTAGTTCTAAAGTGCAAAGTGTTGAATTATTACTTTTCTATATGCATTACAATTATGTGTAAACACTGTTACGTATAAGTAATACGTTTGTTACATTTTAGTTATAATAAGTATTACTTTTGGCAAACAAAGAAACCCGAAGAAAAATCAATCGTTACTTTCATACAAGTATGTATTACTTTTCTGTCGTCATGTAATGTTGGAAGATGTAATTTTCTTTTTTATTTCCCTTTTTCATTTCCACTTTAAGCTTCTTTTTGTTGGAACAATTTATGACCCTGAATGCCATACTCATATTTAGAAGGAGATTGAGGAAGAAGATGAAGGCGGAAGCGATGATTACCTGTTGAATTCATTGTTCTTGACTTTAGGGAGATATAGAAGAAGAAGAAGAAGATGTAGGAGAATGGATCTTCTAAATGATAGTGTCTCTTAATCACTCAATATTCTTCCAACAATATGAAGATGACTTAGATGAGAGAAAATAAAAATGTAGTTATTTCTAGGCTTGATGGAAGAGCCTTTATATATGAAACATGGTGACACTTCAAATAGGGACCATACCTATTCATTTCTTAAGCAATGTTGATTTACCATTTTGCCCATCATAAATAGATAAATAACATTTGAGGGATTCTACACATTTTATTATTGACTACACTTCATATTAACATTATACTTATAATTTTATGTATGGAAATTCACTAAATGACTTGTGTTGCAAGCCATGATCTTACAATCTCCCACTTGGGTTGCAAAACAAGTCTTTCCTTTAAAACATAAATATAATACAAATGACAACCCAAATGTGCGCACGTTATTGTCATTTATAACAATCTCGTCCATTAGTCATCCAAGTATAAGGACTAAAGGGGCAGTCGTTGTAATTGATTCGCAACTAAACCCACAGTAATCACGTATACAAATCAAACTAAATGACATAGATCAAAAGTATAGATGTGTAGCATGGAATCATAATGAATATATACATATTCTTCCAACTGTCCAACTTAACCAAATGAGATCAAAACTTTAAATAATAGAACAATTAATGATAGACAACACAAACTCCCACTATACCAAATGTTATTAAGATCGTTACACCCATGTGAAACACTGAATATAATAACGCTTTCATAAACGGATCCTCTTAAATGGAGTTTGTTTCTATAAGTTGTATTTCTTTGTTCATTTTCCTTCACAACAAGAAACTTAATGTCTATATGCTTAGACTTTCTTTAACTCTTGTTGTTATAAGACTACCGTTCGATTGTCACCTTAAAACTTAAGCGGTCTTTCGACACTTGTTGACAATTGGTAGTCCCTTTAATAAACTTATGCAGTCATATAATTTAACTAATGTCGGAATACCTAATGATCTCAATATGATCCGACTTCAAAACATAGGCATGTAGTTCTTTAGTGTTTTGTAAATACTTCTATCATTCTTTTGGCTGCCACTTAATGTTCTATTATGGATTGCTTTGGTATTGACCAAGCATCCCAACAATAAATATAAGATTCACTCATACATTAAGCTCCCTACTGCTGATGCAAAATTGATCTTTTCCATATACTTGGATCAAAAAAATTACTTTTAGGACACTGTTTGAAACTTTAAAATTAGGGGTGTCAAGTGGTTTACATTTTTGCATGCTAAACCTTTTGTAATACCTTTTCCATATAGGCCTTTTGTGATAATCCTAAAACACCTCGTGAGTGATCACAGTGAATTTGGATTCATAATACAAAGATGCCTTACCAAGATCTTTCATTTCAAATAAGAAATTTCTTAGTTTCCTTAAAAGGTTCATATCATTACTTAGTAAGCAAAATATCATCCACATATTAGACCAAATTACAAATTTACTCCCACTGAACTTATGGTATACACAATCTTTAATCAAGATTCGTTTCAAAACTAAATGAAAGAATGACTTGATTAAGTACCATTGATGAGAAGCTTTGCTTGAGCCTACAAATGGATTTCTTAAGTTCACAAACTAATTGCTTAGTTTGATCCAAATCAGCCATAGATTCCTCAATGTCTCCATTAAGGAAAGTTATCTTTATATCCATTTGATTAAACTCAAGATCATAATATGCCATATGTGTCATAATGATCTAAAAGAGTTTTTTTTTTGGAAGACACCGGAAAAGGTGTTTTCTTTATAATTAATGTCTTCCTTTTGAGGAAAATCTTTAACAACTAGATGGGCTTTATATCTTTCCATATTATCTTGTGAATCCTTTTGGTCTTTAAAGACCCATAATAGGTTTCACATCTTTAGGTAATGGGACAAGATCCCAAACGTTGTTATCTTTATAGATTTTAACTCTTCATTTATGACATTAATTCACTATATGAGAATTAGGACTATTAATGGTTTCATTAGAGGCTCATCTCCCACTTAACCTAAGTGTCTTTTATTCTCGGCAATATACACTTTATAATCATCCGGATTTGCACTTTTTTTCTTACTCTATTGGATCTCCTAAAGGGCACCGGTTCTACCTCATTTTAAGGTTGTTGAATTTCATCCTTATGATCAACATTTTCATATTGTTCAATATTTATAGAGAAATCTTTATTTTGAATTGTATGTTCTTCTTGAATATCAAGTACAAAACATGATATCCAATTGGAACTTAAGGAAAGAGGTATAAAATGGATGCCTCTTCCTTTTCAAATTCAAAAATATTACTTCTAATCTCTCACTAAATTCAACATCCTCAAAGAACCTAGCAATTCTCGTTTCAAAATGTTCTAGTTTTCGGGTTGTAAACTATATAGCCCCTAGATCTCTTGGCAACCCCACAAATAACTACTAACCATCTTATGTCCAATTTGACTTTATTAGGCTTATAAGGCCTAGCTATAGTTGGACAACCCCATATATGAAGATGATTTAAGAACATGTTCTTAAATCATAAAGGGTTTATATTAGTAGCCTTTGAGAGGGAGCACTATAGAGAATATAGATTGCGGTTTTTTAATGTATCGCCCATAACGAGTGAGGTAAAGAAGTACAATAAACATACTTATTACCATATCCTTAAGGATTTTATTATGTCTCTTGTTACATTATTTATGCTAGGCGTACCCGGCTTAATGTAGATGGAGACAATCTCACTCTCTTCAAAATAGCAAGTAAAAAGGACCTGGACGTTGTTCCTCAAAATCGTTATTTCAATCATAGTATTCACCACTATGATCGGACTTAACGTTCTTAATAGTCTTTCTAAGTTGACTTCAACTTAGGTTTTATAAGACTTGAAAAACGTCCAAAACTTGAGACTTTTATGAAGTAAATAAATGTATTCATACCAAGAGTATGAACGTAATAAAGTATTGTTGACCTTTCCATGAAGGAATAATGAATGGCCCACAAAATCCGAATATATTAGTTCTAAAACACTTGATGTTCTTGAGAATACTTTTCTTTTAATATTTGTAAATTTCCTTTTTAGGGCATTCAATGCAAAAGTATTTTCCAGAATATCAAGTATGGCAAGATTTCTTTAGACACAAGCTTATCAATTCTCCTCTCGGAGATATGACCGAAAAGCCTATGCCATAAAGAATAAAATTTTACTTGATAACTTTTGCTTTTACTTTTGGTTTCATTATTTATGGGACTCATTTATTGTTTGAATGATGTCAAGTAAAGAAAGAATACATGACAAAGTACTAGTACCAACAACCTTGGAATTTGAAATAAAGATCAAAAAAAAAAAAAGGAACAAAATAACCTTCTTTGTTTAATATTGTGATATATATCAAATTCCGTCTAAATGACGGTACATCAAATGTATTATTAATACTAATAATACTAAGTACTTAACAATATTCTAAAAGATCCCGATGCCTTTTACTTCTACCGGATTCACATCTTCCATATAGATGAATCTTTCATCTTCTCCAGGACTACGGTATTTCAGGTAACCCTACATAGACATCCTTTATGTGAGTGTAGACACCCCGCCTTGGACCTCTCATGTCCCGATTGCATACACATTCTCTATCTTCCTCTCTTCTGTTATGTTTTGTTACTTTCCGTTAAGTTCTTGACTTACTCCGTTAGTCTTGGATTTGACTAAGTGAAAAATTCAACCTTGAGTCTTTGTTTACTTTGTTTTTGTTGACTTTCGTGGTGTTCGTTAAGTTTCTAACTGATCTCGTTAGTTTTGGGACTTAACTGCATAACGGGGTTAACTTTTGGGCTAAAATATGGATTTCCTAAAGGTGGGACGAGCGCGCCTTTGGTCTTCTTTGTGGGACGAGCACGCCTCCCATAGGGGGTGGGACGTGCGCGCTTCCCACCTCCAGGATCCCAGATTTTGCCAAATTTTCCTCCTCTTCTGATTTGTAACCCCCAAAGCCATTATGTCTTGGCTTGATCCGGGGAAGGGCCATCTTTGTGACCACAAACACTTCCCTAACACCTATAAATACCTCTTCATTCCACCATGGAAAAAGGAAGAGGAATTCTTGAATCAAAAACACTTTAAAACACATAAAATCCATTTTCAAAGGGTGGTCACTATAGACAATTTGGTTCTTCCCCATTCAAGCACAAGGTACAACTCTCACTTTCTCCTTCTAAACTCTTTTAATTCTCTTTGTCAAAACTCTTTACTTGTTTTATTCATCTCTCACTTCTCTAATGAGTATGCAATCTTCATAAAAAGGGATACAACCAAAAGGCCATTTCACTATTGAAGTTTGGCCAAGGTTACATCCCAACATTCCAATCTCTATTTCAATCATTGATCATTTCTTAATGTAATGATTTAGCAATAATTCAACATGTAATTCTTAGCATAAATCAATAAATAAAACAATTCTCTTTTTATTTCCCTTTTCTTTCCCTTGTAATCGTTAGTACATTTTCATATTAATAAATAGAAGGATTTTTTAGCATTAGAACACCAATTGTAGCAAGACCCGCGTAAACGGGGCCGAGTGGGTGTTTAAGTACTTCCCACTCCGCCACCTAACCCCCGAACCCTTCTCTTCCCGAATCTTTGGTTTCGTAACATTAAAAAATAGGCTATTTCTAGGTTTTTCTTATGTTCCTTTAAAAACATAGGTGGCGACTCTACAAAATAAAATCAATTAGACATCCTAGGATCCTTCCACCGCTCTAGCCAAGCCGTGGGCTCTCCCGGGGTATCTACAGTGGCGACTCCGCTGGGGACGTTATTAGAGGGTTAAACTTGCGTTCTTAACTTTTGGTGTTCTTATTACTGTTTTCTGGGCATTCTGGTAAAAAGGGTGGGAAGCGCGCGCCTCTGGCGTTCTTGGCCTAAAGCGCGCGCGTCTGACCCCAATTACCATAATCGCCCGCCTCCTTTCTTGTCCTTCAATTCCATGTTTCTGTGCTAACAATTACTGCAGGGGAAAGAATTTTTTATTTAGGGTCAAGGCAATCCCTTGAACCCACTGATTTGCAGGTACTGCCCAGAATCGGACGCCTCTGTCCCTCTTTGTCTACCGCGCGCGCCTTCCGCATAGGCCACCCAATGCGCGCGCTCCTGGGCGCATTCCCAGAACAGAACAGTGCACAGAAAATAGAACAGGGCATAATGACAATGTGTGGGCACCGGGCCTGCACAGAACTTCTTTTATTTTCTGTTTGTTTTATCGGTCACACGGGTGATTCGAAAGTTGTAAATTACGTGCTTATTTGTTTTTTTATTTCCTTTGAAAAAAAAAATGTTTTGTCACATGTTAGACCTCACACTACATGCACATATTCTTATCAATTGCTCACTATCGAGTCGCACAATGTTCAACCCCAAACCCGTCGAGGCCCATCCTAGAAAGTTTCAAGCTCCACCCGACCTTGACTCTTTCGAAGCGGTCAACCTCAGCCCGTGGCGTAGTTCAAGACTACATGCCGGGGGTGATCTTTAAGCCTCTCTTTAGCCGAGCACAAGCCACACAATTCTAGTCTAGGGTCTAACACTCCGTGACTCAAGTCGGTTTTCATGTACCGAGATTTCCCTAAACTAATGTCTTCAAATCATACATGCCAATTTGTTGCAATGGACGAAATAAAACTCCGTCCCCAAAAGTGGATATCTTGGACGAAAATAAAAAATTCGTCCCCGCATGTATGATTTACAACATTAATTTAGTTTAATCCCATCACATGTAGGTATCACAAGCGTGGTGGAATCCGATGAGTATATGGGACCGCGAGAAGGTCTATATACTAGTGTGACGATTCCACTATTTTTTCTAGAAACCCCAAAAAGGACTCCGTCCTTCCAACTTTGTAAAAAAAAAAAAAAAAGTCATTTTTCTCTATATGGTTGAGTCTTTTCCTTGTTTGTGGGTTTAATCATATTACTCAAGAGGTGTTTGTGGGGCCAACCTAAGATCAACCGTGTTCTTCCAATAGGTCCAATGGCTTCCAACGGCAACAACAACAACGGTGGAAATGATTTCGTGTCCAACGAAGGGTTACTCAACATAATGAAATCAATGGGGAACAAATGGATAGGATTGTCGAGGATGCCCGCCGTAAAGACAATTTGTGGCAAGCCCGTTTCGATATCGACAAGAGGATTCACAAAGAAGAGGTTTCCGAACTCAAGGCCCGTCTTGATTATGAAAGAAGAATTCACGAGGAAGAGGTTTCCGAACTCAAAGCCCGTTTGCAAGAGCTCACCGACGGCAAAGCAAAGTTCAATGGTAAAGCATGCTCAAGTGGCCTGACCCTCAAAAGCTACAAAGGTACCACCAACAACCGAGTTTTCACTCCTCTCCTAGGAGTAACCCAAACCGAGGCATTTGAAACTTTGGTGGCAAGTGGGAAGGTCAAACCTTTGGAAGGGTACAAGCCAAAGGCGATACTGAAGAATCATGCACATAGTGAATGGTGCGGCTACCACAAGCATAGTGGCCATACTACCGAAGGGTGCTTCCTTCTCCGAAACATAATCCAAGATTTGATCGACAACGGCGAATTTACTGTGGGTGAAAAGCAACCGCTAGAGAATGGTAACATGCAAGAACCCATCAAGGAAAATGCAAGAACCCATCAAGGAAAAAGCTTGGTTTTGGAATGGGCCTTCAACAAGAGATCATGCCGCAAGGAGACTACAACGGCAAAGACGACGACAGCAATCTCCGTTTCTCTTTCTCTACCTAGTAGTAGGAATAATAAAAAAAAAGAGTCAAAGTCCTCTTTTGTGTGCATTAAGTTTTCTTCCTTCTCATATCAATGTTTGAGTCGATCTTATCAAATAAAAGTCGTTCTTGTCCTCATACACAATTCCAAGTTGTTCAATTTAATTCTTGGCAAAATGATGAAAAGATGTCTAAACAAGTTTTAGAACGAAGGCCATCGCTTGAACGCCTAGGGGCTAAACATCGTGACGAAGGCAACGACATCAACAACAACGGCGAATCCAAGACATCAAGCATGGAGAAAAATCAAGCAAAGTTTTCAAAGGGGGATCAAAAAAAAAAAAAAAAAAGCTCGCTAGGTTGAAATCATCAAATCAACCTAGGCAAAAGTTAGAGCACAAAAAAAAATCACCCTCAATCAAAGAAGATCAACATCATCATCCACCAACAAAGGACGAAGCTACGAAGCAACAATTCCATCACGAAGAATGGAGAATCCACAAGAACTACGGTGACTTGAGCCTCTACACTGGAGGAACGTAGGCAACCTGCGGGTCCGGTCTCATGCAAGAAAGAAGATATGTTTAGCCCTAGTGCGTTATGGTGATTGGCCTTCATCTCGAACTTGTCAAGACATCTTTGTACGATTCATTTGCCAATGAATTAATCACCAAAAAGATTGAACAACTTTCTTAGATTTGGAATCATTTCGCGAGTCTAGGGACTTCTATTCTTTCTGCATACTCCTAATTTCTTGCAATCAAATTGGGGCTTTCCTTCTCTTCTCTCTTAATGACTTACTTGCCTTCATGAGTCATTCAAAAAACGGTCAAATACATGAAGTCAATACTAGGGACACTTCCCTAATCAAGTCAATGTCACTCACCTTTAGTGACAAGAGGTCTCCACCGCAAAATCACATGTCTTATCTCCTCAGCTAGAGTCAATGCACACTCCCTCATTAATCGAGTCAAAATGAAGACGCAAAAGAGATGCCCGCTAGATTGAAAACCCAAAAGGGCGGTCTAGGCAAAAAACAGGGTGCGTCATAAAAAAAAAATGAGAGAGTGAGAGAGAGAAGGGAAAGAGAAATGGAGATCTCCGGGCTCTAAAGAAGACAACTGCACGAGCTCTATATTGGATCTCCTCAGCAAGTCAATTCCCCACCGAGTCAACTTTGGGATTGCAAAAGGCTCGACAAGATATGGCACCATCAAAGGTTGTTTTGGGTTATTAGCATCATTCTCCAGTAGTGTGCATTTTTGGGTTCATGAAAAGAAGGCCCGTGGTAGCCAAGACCCATCCGAGAACGAGCCCATCATAAAAGGGCACGAGGTTGCACAAATAATCCCTAGCTAGTCAATTGGCTTGGGAAAAAAATAGCAACAACATGTGTCTCAGTTTTCAAAGCTTCTTCAAGTATGTGCTTCTAAAGTACGCCGAAAGGCTCCCGAGAAATGGAGTAGCTCTTGCCATGTCCTCTCATGTTTGTTCCCTCGCACGAGGATGAAGTCACTCTTGCCTTGCTCAACAAATGGTGACGCCCTAGGGGCTATGTGACTCAAGGACAAGGACTTCTTTTGCTTCACTTGACAATCAATACGCCCTAGAGGCTATGTTCGAGAAAGATGTGTGAGACTATCCTCAAAGTCTCCCAAAAGGGATGTCAAAAAGCCCTCTTGTCGCGTGTGCCCGTGCTCGTTCCCCCAATCAAGGATGGACCTTTCTCGCAATCAATGATGACACTCTAAGGGCTACGGTCAAGTCTTAAAGGCTCCCTCGGCAAAGAGCAATTAACTCCCCAGCAGTATCCCCAGCCGAGTCATGTGCAACATTGGAAGCTTCCTCAATTCGGCACCGAAGGTCTCAAGGGGCTTCGCAATCTACAATCTTTTGGGCTACGGCATTACAGTAATCCGAGCAAAGGGCAATATTGGGGCTTCGCGACCGACAGTCTTTTGGGCAACAATACTCTAGCAACGCAATTTGGGAGTAGTCTCCATGAAAGGGATCAAGCTTCAAAGGGTCTCTCAACATTTCAAGTCAAAGGCCTCTTGGTTTTAAATGAAGACTCTGATGTTATGAATGAAGTTGATGATTTTTGTTAGAACTCACAGCGAGATTTTGAAGGAAGTCTTAGAGAAAGGGAAAAAGATTCAATATGCTAAACTCTAATCAAAACAGGGTTATAGCGGGAAATGCCACGGCCAATCCCAATGTTTCTGCAATTCAGCACCCCTTTCTCCAAGATCAAAAGCACAAGGTGCAGCTCAGATAAAGTTGGGCCACAGCACTAGTTGCATCCGAAGATCCGTCATTAGTTCAACTCAAGAAGAGTCAAGCATACTCATTTGGGACTTTATCACACCAAGACCTTATCCTCCGCGACTTCGACGGCACAGCAAGACATTACTGCATCTTTTGACATAAGCCCTCAGCCATTTGGGTATCGACCACAATGAGGCCATTCATCTCCCCAGTAAGAGCAAGAAGGAGATCTCTATCAAAAATTCTACCAAACGGTACATCCGCTCTCAATGCCGAACCGATCACAAGATAATTTGGGGCTTTACATCGAAAGGTCTTCACACTCCACCGTCTTGAAGCTCGCAAACAAGAAGTCCATGACATTTGGGGCTTTGCAATCTCTCGAGACTTGGTATCAATAATCTACTCTTGGGATTTGCTCACGCCAACAACAAAAGGCGATTTATTTGAATGGGCCAAGAACTGATTTATCTTGGGGCTATGCAAGCCACTCAAATTTTGGCATCAAAGGCATTCTAGGAGCTTTAAAATCAGCAACCCCTTATCTCGGCATCAAATGCCTTTTGGAGCCCCATAATCGACAAATCTCTTGGGGCTAGACATCAATTTCGTTGGACACCACAGCAACAACGACAGAATTCAACAAGGCAATCCGGACTTCGATTGAACACGACTTGATCTTGGTTTGGCTTCACAAGCACACAATGGTTAAAATGGTTCACCCACGAACTAAAAAAAAAAATATAAAAAATCTTTTCCTCATATGTGTGCATATTCTTTCCCTTCTAATCTAAAAAAAAAAAAAACAAATAAAAAATTCTTTTTCTCCTTCTATGTGCAAAAGTATGTTCTTTACTTTGCCTTGCTCCATAGCTTCTTCCTCAGAGTTCTCCATCATCCTTGAACTACGCTGGTCTGATTCCCTTCAAGGGATACGTAGGCAGCTTTGGCACGACCAACCCATCATCCAGAGCACCATCTCGCCAACCCATCAGCAAGAGCGTTCTCTCATCAACATCTAAAGAATGGACATTCTCCATCAAAGCATCCTCCGCGGACATCAGAAATCCATCTCCACTCAAGCGGCAACGGTAAGTGAAGGTATGAATACATCCAATGCTTTCCTCAAAATCACACCGCACACAAGATCACTCTCTACATTCTGACTTCTCTCTCATTGCAAGGGTGTTCCAAAATCCCATCACACCACGAGCACAATTTATCTCTCTTCATTTCACACTTCATGCATCTTCTTGCAAGAAAACATATACCTGTCAAGCACACACATAACAGGTACCACCACGAAGTCAACAGCATCCGCTACTCAAGGCACTTCATCCCCACCAGAAAGGGTCAACCGTGCCCACACCCCACAAAGTCAACAACATAAGCAGATGCGGCTCCAAGTCGGCAACTCGGTCCATATCGAGACAAGCTCCCATGAGCTCCAAGTCGGCAACTCGGTCCATATCGAGACAAGCTCCCATGAGCTCCAAGTCGACTACTCGATCAATATCGAGACAAGCTCCCATGAGCTCCAAGTCGGCAACTCGGTCCATATCGAGACAAGCTCCCATGAGCTCCAAGTCGGCAACTCGGTCCATATCGAGACAAGCTCCCATGAGCTCCAAGTCGGCAACTCGGTCCATATCGAGACAAGCTCCCATGAGCTCCAAGTCGGAAACTCGGTCCATATCGAGACAAGCTCCCATGAGCTCCAAGTCGGCAACTCGGTCCATATTCGAGACAAGCTACCATGAGCTCCAAGTCGGCAACTCGGTCCATATCGAGACAAGCTCCCATGAGCCCAACTCAACAACTCGGTCCATATCGAGTTGAGCTCCCATGAGCTCCAATACAACACTCCAGCAAAAGTCGCTCATGCAGGGAGCGTACCTCTATCTATCGCAATTTCAAATTCCTACTTTTATCGAGTCTTTGTTTTCTTTTCTTCCTTTTTCTTTGTCGATGTCCTCGGCGGGTGTTTTTTACATTCGTCGACGAGTTTTGCTTTGCAATACACGTCACCGAGGGGCTCTATAGACACCCCGCCTTGGACCTCTCATGTCCTGATTGCATACACATTCTCTATCTTCCTCTCTTCTGTTATGTTTTGTTACTTTCCGTTAACTTTTGTTAATTTCCGTTAAGTTCTTGACTTACTCCGTTAGTCTTGGATTTGACTAAGTGACAAAGTCAACCTTGAGTCTTTGTTTACTTTGTTTTTGTTGACTTTCGTGGTGTTCGTTAAGTTTTTAACTGATCTCGTTAGTTTTGGGACTTAACTGCATAACGGGGTTAACTTTTGGGCTAAAATATGGATTTCCTGAAGGTGGGACCAGCGCGACTTTGGCCTTCTTTTTGGGACGAGCGCGCCTCCCATAGGGGGGGGGGGGGTGGGAAGTGCGCGCTTCCCACCTCCAGGATCCCAGATTTTGCCAAATTTCCCTCCTCTTCTGATTTGTAACCCCCAAAGCCATTATGTCTTGGCTTGATCCGGGGAAGGGACATCTTTGTGACCACAAACACTTCCCTAACACCTATACATACCTCTTCATTCCACCATGTAAAAAGGAAGAGGAATTCTTGAATCAAAAACACTTTAAAACACATAAAATCCATTTTCAAAGGGTGGTCACTATAGACAATTTGGTTCTTCCCCATTCAAGCACAAGGTACAACTCTCACTTTCTCCTTCTAAACTCTTTTAATTCTCTTTGTCAAAACTCTTTACGTGTTTTCTTCATCTCTCACTTCTCTAATGAGTATGCAATATCCATAAAAAGGGATACAACCAAAAGGCCATTTCACTATTGAAGTTTGGCCAAGGTTACATCCCAACATTCCAATCTCTATTTCAATCATTGACCATTTCTTAATGTAATGATTTAGCAATAATTCAACATGTAATTCTTAGCATAAATCAATAAATAAAATAATTCTCTTTTTATTTCCTTTTTCTTTCCCTTGTAATCGTTAGAACATTTTCATATTAATAAATAGAAGGACTTTTTAGCATTAGAACACCAATTGTAGCAAGACCCGCGTAAGCGGGGCGGAGTGGGTGTTTAAGTACTTCCCACTCCGTCACCTAACCCCCGAACCCTTCTCTTCCCGAATCTTTGGTTTCGTAACATTAAAAAATAGGCTATTTCTAGGTTTTTTTATGTTCCTTTAAAAACATAGGTGGAGACTCTACAAAATAAAATCAATTAGACATCCTAGGATTCTTCCACCGCTCTAGCCAAGCCGTGGGCTCTCCCGGGGTATCTACAGTGAGTTGTTGTACTAAAATTCAACCACTATGTATATGTAGGAAATGAAACCAAATTACCCTCAGTACAAATAAGTCTAAATGACATACCTTTTCTTAGCACGCCAAGCGTGATACTTAGGGCAGTCGTACTTCATGTGAGTGAGGTCCTTGCAAAAGAAGCATTCCATTTCTTTATGATCATTGGATGATCCCTTGGGCTTCTTATTACTTGCAACCGCAATTTCATTCCTTCTTCTCTTTGTCCCATGAGAAGAAGTAGATGTCAAACGTTCCTCAAGAATATCAAGGAATGTTTTAGCATCAACATCCTTGGAGACACTGTCCAAAATGGTCTCCGGGACAACTATATTCATGATCATTAGGCTCATGCGGTTGGAGCGTTCCCACTTCTCATTATTTAAGCAATCTTCTTGAGTGCTTATATCAGAAAGAGGAAGAGGAAACGGTTCCCTTAATGCGTGATCTATGTCCATATAGCCTAAGATCATAATTATTTTATTTTTCCAAGTTTTAAAATTAGTCCCATTAAGCATCGGTAAGGTACTTATAGCAGTAATCACGGATGAAGCAATAAGTAAATCTGTTGGGTTTTTTAGAACAAAAAAATGAAAAACAAAACATAAATAAGAAACTACATTATGAATAAATGATTAATTATATCAACGAAATCCATCAACAAGGTAATTAACATGACATCAAAACTAATCTTTGGATTGCGAATTGACTCATAAATAATTGCCTTAGATGACAAGTAATTTGAACAATATTTGATTAAATGCTCAATCTTCCTTTGGGTAGTCTTAAGCATTTAATAAAATAACTTAATGTTCATTTTATTTGCCATCACATGAATGCCTAAGTTTAGTCAAATGTCAAGATCTTCTTTGGAAAATTCATGTCATTCACATATTAACTTACACATTCAACACTTTAACAATTTTGGATTTAAATAACGTTAATCACTTAGGCGATAATATTATTTAAACAATAAATAAAATTGTTTAAGCATATAATTAATCAAAACTTTTTAAGGTTTGAAAAAAATGTATGTTTTGTTCAAAAGAGAAAACAAAGTAGTGCAGAAACATAAAAAATTCCAAAAACTGTGAATAGTGTCTGCTCGGCCGAGCATAGAGAAGTGCACGGCCAAGCACCATATTTACAGAAACCTTAATTTTGGTCAATTAGTGCACGGCCGCGCGAAATGAAAGACACGGCCGAGCAATCCTGGTGGTCCGCCCGGGCAACTCCTAAGACCCGACCGGATTGTAGCATGAGATTTGACCGGGCTAAACCTAAGACCCGGCCGGACCATGCTGGTTCAATACCCACCGTTTCAAAACCCTAATGGGTCCGACCGGACCAAATACATGACCCGCCCGGACCACCCACTTTTCTGTAGCACCGATTCAAGAATTTCAAGTGCTCAGCCGAGCAAAACACAAGACACGGCCGAGCATAAGATTTTTCTGCATTCTGAATTTTGTTTAAATTATTCTCAAAAGTCAAACGAATTGCAAGTAGATCCACATGGTATGTAATTAAAACATAAAACCACGTTATATGGGGATAATCTTGCCTAAAAAATAATGGAATCAAGTGAGTAGATCCACATGGTATGTACTTAAAACATAAAACCATGTTATGAAGGGATAATCTTACTTGAACCATTTTTAATGAACAAAACTTTTCAAACCATTTTCTTTAATTCATATGATGATTATCAGCACTCTATAAATGAATTAGAATCTCTAATCAACATCATAACTTTATGATTCAACAGGAAGAATGAATCAAAATTTAAAGCGTTTAAAGGCTTTCTTTAAAGAACTCAACTCAAACTAAAAAATGAGCGCCCTCTGATACCAATTGTTGGAACAATTTATGACCCTGAATGCCATACTCATATTTAGAAGGAGATTGAGGAAGAAGATGAAGGCGGAAGCGATGATTACCTGTTGAATCCATTGTTCTTGACTTTAGGAAGATATAGAAGAAGAAGAAGAAGATGTAGGAGAATGAATCTTCTAAATGATAGTGTCTCTTAATCACTCAATATTCTTCCAACAATATGAAGATGACTTAGATGAGAGAAAATAAGAATGTAGTTATTTTTAGGCTTGATGGAAGAGCCTTTATATATGAAACATGGTGGCACTTCAAATAGAGACCATACCTATTCATTTCTTAAGCAATGTTGATTTACCATTTTGCCCATCATAAATAGATAAATAACATTTCAGGGATTCTACACATTTTATTATTGACTACACTTCATATTAACATTATACTTATAATTTTATGTATGGAAATTCACTAAATGACTTGTGTTGCAAGCCATGATCTTACACTTTTAGTGCGTTGGTTTATGTCACTTCTCTCCTATATATGTACACTTAATTTTTTAACACAAAACCATATATATCATGTTCTCTCGAACATTATATCCATCCATAGAGACTCCACTAGCTGATAGTTTGGTGAAATATATACACACGTCACTTACACAGTACATAAACATTTAGTGGCTCTAAAACTTATCAAATACTCCCCTCTCCTTCCCAGTCGCTTCATTTAGTTACTAATGGGCTACCCTTGCTTTTAATTCTATTAAATGTAAGAAAATGTTGCCCCGTGCATCGCACGGGTGGTTCACTAGTATTTTTTATAAGAAAACCATAAAAAAAATACTCCTCTGTCTCTCAGAAGAGTAGTATATGTCCACCTATTTATATGTAGTCTGTTTTAAAGTATATGTTCAATTCAAAAAAATAGCAAATAATATTTACTATTATTTCAACTCATTCTCTCTTTTACTTTTCTTTTATACTAACAACACCAATCAATTTACTATTTTCTACCCCATCTTTTATCTCTCACCTCACTTTTCATACTCACAACACTTACATCACTTTCACCATTTATTAATATCCGTGTAAATGAGAGGGTGAACATATACTCTGAGACGGAGGTAGTACATTTCATTGTGGGATTCTGATTATTGTAACAACTAGCAGTACCCCCATGCGATGCATGAGACGTTATTATGACTTCAAATAATTGAAATTAAAACAAATTTAAAGCAAAAATTGGTCATTACTATGGATTTAAATGATTGATATCAAATACTTTTAAAGAGAAGATAATTTATACGTTTTTAAAACAGTAATAATTATCTTATAAAATTAATTTTAAAAGAAACCTTAATAATTACTCAAAGTTCTTTCGTGGTAACAACGAAAAAAGAGGCACTGCTTTTTCGAAATAGAGGGGGTATATGTTTAAGCATGTTTACACTATAATTCTTTCGCTAACCTCTATAGTTTTTTACGGAGTACATTTTTTTCTCTCGTACATTGTAACCTTTTACTGTAGCAGTGCAACTCTTCATGCCATTGCGAGAGTTCTCCAAGCAAGACTCCAAGATACATCAACAATTTCTGTGTAATCGACAAAAGATTTTACTTCATAACATTTTTAAAAATGTATTACACGTAATTGAAAAATTATTAAAAGTATAATTAATATTTACAATATGTGTGAGTGTGTGTGTGTGTGTATATATATATAGGGTCACGCATAACCGATTAAATACAAAATCAAGGGTTCAGATTACAGATACATTGGATACCATTGGATATAATAGCTAATTTTCAAATACACTTAGATACATTAGTCATTTAAGCTACTATATTCAAGTGCAACACTTGGATACAATACTTATTTAGCTACTGTATCCAAGTGTAATATCAAAATTTAGGTATTGTATCCAAGTGTATCAAATGTATCTATAATCTGAACCATTGAATTTGATTCTAATCTAATAGTTATGCTTGATCCGGTTCTCACACAATTGTGGTTCTCATTTGAGTACACACACACACACACACATATATAGGTAGGTGCTCAAATGAGAACCTAAATATCGTGAGAACCGTGAAAACTTAATGTATCCAATGAAGTATCCAAGTGCACATTGGATACATTAGTTTTTACCTAATGTATCCAAGTAATGTATCCAATGATGTATCCAAGTCAAGTAATGTATCCAAGTGAACCATTTGATACATTAGTTTTTTTACCTAATATATCAAAGTTCTCACGGTTCTCACGATATTTAGGTTCTCACAGGAGCACGACCATATATATATATATATATATATATATATATATATATATATATATATATATATATATATATATATATATATATATATGTTTAATATTCCGTAGTTTTACCTACGCTAAATGTTATTTTCAAAACAAAATAGTTTTCAATTTTAGAAAAACCTTCCTCAAAAAGAAAAATGACAAATTACTCAAATAGTCCTTTTACTATTAGATTTTTATATGATTAGTCATTGTGCTCAAATTTAAAATAAATCATCCCTCTATAACTCAAACTAAATGCAATTGGTCCATCCATCCAATTTCGTTAGATTTGAGTCGTTAAATCATGTCACGTTATTTCAAATAAAAGATTTCAACTGTGTTGGAACTTGTGTGATGAAAGATGAAAAAAACAAATGTGTTTATATTGGAAAATAGAGCTTTCAAGGTTTTGGAGAAGTTTGAGCGTGTGCGGTAGAATGAGAATAACTTTTGAATCCAGATTAACCACGAAATGCACCACATATCAAATCGAAACGCTTTTCGAGACGGACAACGTACAGTCATCGGGCATAACCCCATGACACACGTCTTTAAAAGTCATAAATCTCGAATCTTTGCAACCAAATGGGCTACTGAACTCTTTATAAATTAATTCTATAATTTAGTAGTATTAATAATTATTATTTTTGCTCTTTTGGATATTACAAAAACATTTTTAACTGCCACGACAGTTTTCCCAGAACAGTTGTGTTGGTTTGTACAGTTTTTTCTGTACAAAATCAAACCCAAAACCTATATAAAGACACTTGCAGATTGTGTTTCACACACAGAAAAATTTCATATGTATCCTCCTTTCTATCACTAAGAAAGCATTCAGTAGATTCGACAGGGACAAGTTTTTCTGCAATAACTTGTTCCGAATAGTTGTATCCTCAAACCAGATGTCCAAACTGCAGCAGAAGCGGGGACGAATTTTTCTCTCAGGACACTGCCGTGAAATAGTAGGCCTGACAATTTTGACCTGTTACCCACTAACCCGCACAACCCAACCCATTATTACCTGACCAACCCTGTTGGAACAATTTAAGATCCCCGAATGCCATACTCATATTCAGAATAAGAATGAGGAAGAAGATGAAGGCGGAAGCGAAATAATACCTGTTGAATCCATTACAGATGTTGTAGGGAGAATAAGAAGAAGAAGAAGAATTAAGGGGACGGAGTTCTTCTAAATGATTGTGCCTTTTCTCTCTAATGTCTCTAGCAATATAAAGATTATTTAGGAGAGAAAATAAATGAATGGAGTGATTTCTAGGGTTGATGGAGAACCCTTTATATATGAAACCAAAAGACACCTCATTTAGGGACTACACCCTTTCAACCTTTAGTGATGTTAAATTACCACTTTGCCCATAAAAAATATGTAATATTACATCCAGGAATTCTACACATTATATTAATTCACTACACTTTATATTAACATTATAGGTATGATTTCATGTATGGAATTACTAAATGACTTGTGTTGCAAGTCATGTTCTTACAAACCCAACCCATTTAAGTTAGCGTGTTGAAACGGGTTACCCGGTTCAACCCGTTAAGCTTAACGGGTCGACCCAACACAACCCGTAAACAAAAATATGCAAAATTAATAAATTTAAGGCAACCCGGACGAAAAATAAACGGGTCGACCCGCTACAACCCGCCAACCCAACACATTTGACCCGGCTACTTAAATGGGTTGTAGCGGGTCGACACGTTTCAACCCGTTAACCCGCCACAACCCGACCCAAACCAACTCAACCCACACAATTGCCAGGCCTATAAAATAGTAGGCCTCTATTCAATCTGTAGTGTTAACAGGTTTTTATTTATTTATGCAATTTATTTTGTATCCCATATATATACTGTTAGTATTGATATTTATTTATTTGAAGCGTATAATTGATTGGTCTTAACAAATTGAACACAATTACCAATCTCCACGGACCAATATCCAACATGAATAGCAATCTTTTTATTAACAAAATGCTACTAAAATTTAAGGAAATAAAAAAGAAAAGTGGAATCTCAAATGAAGTTGCGAACCGTTAAACTTAAGGAAAGACAAATAAAAAAACTTCGAATAAAAAGAATGTCAAAGCAAAAATAGGAGAAAAATAATAGACAATGCTAGGCTTATAAAAGAAGTTTACAAAATAAAGGATACAATATGTGGTGGCGATATTGAGTAAGTCTCTTGTAAAACGCGTTTTACACTAGGCTTAGTGTAAAACGTGTTTTATTAATAACGGCAAGTAGGGTTTAAGACACGCGGTGGCATAAGTGTAAATATTTGAAACTTATGAAATCTCAGGAGGCATATTTTAAAACTGCAGGAGGCATATTATGAAACTGAAGGAGGCATATTTTTGAACTCCACATCAGGCACTTTGTAAAACTATAATAGGCATTTTTTTCAAAGAGGCACTTCTAAATTTTAAAGCAAGCATGTTTTTTAACTGGAGGAGGCATATTTTCATACTGCAGGAGGCACATTTTTAAACTAGAGCAGGCATTTGTTTTCTTTAAAAAAGACAATGTTAAAAGTTCAAAAAAATCTCAGGAGGCATGTTTTGAAACTGGAGGAGGCATGTTTTGAAACTGCAGGAGGCACATTTTTTTAACTAGAGCAGGCACTTATTTTTTCTCAAAAAAGACACTGTTAAAAGTTCAAAAAAAGTGCCTCCTCTAGAGTTAAAACATGCCTGCTCTAAAAAAGTGCCTCCTCTAGAGTTAAAATATGCCTGCTGTGAAGTATTGAAAAATGCCTCCTCTTGTTTTAAAATGTGCCTGCTGAGATTTTCATGAGTTCCACTTATTTACAAAATTGCCACCGCCTCTTTTAATCCATCTTAAGCCGTTATTTGAAAAACACGTTTTACACATAGTTAGTGTAAAACACGTTTTTTACAAGATTTTGTGGGCGATATTTCATTGACCACATTGATAGTGGACCCGGTACATTTCAATTAAAAACACCAACACGATTATGACACCACATTTTGTAGCATCTTTTGTAACTTTATTATTTTTCAAAAAAATAATACAAATTAGAGCATGTCACTGCACCATTTACTATTGGAATAAGATAAATGAACGTCTTAGGCCATGTTTAATGGTGAACCAAAAGAGAAATTTTATGAACCAAAATTGGTTCATGCCGATTAGTGGTGAATGAATATTCGTTCATGGCCATGAACAAAATTTTTCGTTCATATCATGAACGAATCTGTGAACGAAAATTGGTTCGAGCTATATGTGTATTTTGTAATTTTCAAAATTATATTCTTTAAATAAAACTATTAAAAAAAATTATAATTTCTTTTTCTCTATAAATAGAGTCTAATTTTGTAATATTTGACATAAATTTATTATTTTACTATTTAAAAATGATTAAAAAATTATTGTATATATTTTACATAATTTTAATATTTTATATATTTAAGTTCTTTCTTGCGCCAGACGACGTCATTTATGTCAAAATATAAAAAACGCTTACTTCTTTTTTCCTATAAATAGAGCTAGAAATTGCCTAGGTTATGTATATGGCGCGCAAGTGGAATGTTCAAAGCAAAGCTACACAACTGGCTCTCAAATCAAACCTAATTGAGCATATATATGCAAAGAACAACTCTTGATATCGTATGCAACATTTAGTTTATTATCGTTGTTGCTTTCTATTTGTTTGTGTGAGATCGTATGTGAAAAAGCAAGTCGGTGGCTTAAGTCAGAAAGAAAGTGTTATCAAAGGTGTTGTCAACGCAACGATAACACTTAGTGCAACACTTTACTCACACGGGCAGAAAACAGTTTCTGAAACGAGTTTGCAGCGGAATCAAAACACAAGAATTATTT
This sequence comes from Campanula takesimana, assembly GCA_026119855.1. NCBI lineage: Eukaryota > Viridiplantae > Streptophyta > Magnoliopsida > Asterales > Campanulaceae > Campanula > Campanula takesimana. The sequence goes on along the minus strand of JAOWBW010000390.1, from coordinate 1,171,719 downwards.
TTCTCAATATATATAAATTATATATCTCGAGAGATGCCTCAAAAGGCGAGACCTTCATTAATAATATGAATTGAAGTACAAGGCCGAGAGTTCCCTATTGCTATTACAATTTAAGCTCTATGGAACGACTAAGTCTATACACGAGACCCTATCCTAGCCAAGACAAACTTATAATCAAAGATTACAAGAATGGAAATAGGTTTGGGAAGACGGGGTTTATCGAAACCAAGGAGTGTATAGGCTTTTCTTGTGTGAGAATGTGTGTTGAAGTAGCTTCAAATGTTGTGTCTTCAATCTTCATTCTTCTTGCTATTTATAGGCTTGAAATACTTGGGGAATACACAAAATATGTCTGGGTTTGTGATAAAAAAAACGTGGTGGAGAGGATTGCCGAGCCTTGGGGAGGTTATTCTCCACATTTCCTAAAATGTAGGAACCAATTCTTTGTGTCCAAGTCTTTGAATAGCCTTCTTGTACCTTCTAGCTATCCACGCCTTGTACATTCTTAATCAATAATCAATCTCATCAATGTTTCTCTCTTCCCAGAATGGGGTTTTACTATGCTTTAACCGAAAATCCATACCCGTTTCTTTGAAAAATTCAAGAGAGAAAAACCGGTAAAGGAAAATCATTATCAACCTCTACTCTAGCATCCTCATTATCAGAATCTTCAGAAGAGGAATCAGAACCATGACAAGAATGAAGTGGTACCTCTTGAGTCTTGGACCGAGTCTGGACAGTTGCTGGTGTTGGCAAAGGTGTTGGCTTCTTCCTGGTAACACCTTGGTCAGCACTCTGAATCCCTTTGCCTTTAGCCAGCCTTTGTTGTGCAGCAGGTAGGGTTTCAACATCTTCACTATCTACCCATCTGTCGAAGTCATCACTGGGATTTTCCTTTTAACATAATAGTTCTCATCAGAAGCATGTAGGGAGGACATGCTTTGAGAATCATCCTCTGAAACATCAAAAGGGTCATAGGCGGTATTTGAGTTGCCTTTGTTGAAAATAGCCCTTAGCTTGCTTGAAGTACGCTTTTTTGGAGCTTGGGCTGCCGGTGGTTGAGAAGATGATGGGGCTTTTCTCTTCTTCTTGGTGGGTGCAACATTTTGTTGGGAAGAAGCCATGGCAGGTGGAGCTTGAGCGACTGGGATTGGAGGAGGACCGGACACCACAATTGCAAGATTAGGCGGTGATGTCGTCGGTGTTGTCGCCGGTGATGTCTCCATTGGAGAGAAAAACCTAGCTCCACTAGGTGAAATTTCCATGGGCTCATTAGGGTTTTTGGAAGGGGAAGCCATTAGAGAGATTTGAGAAGAGAAGGAAAGAATTTTGGGAGAGAGATTTTAAGCGTATGAGAGACTGAGAGGGAGCGATCGTCGAGAGAGAATGGAGGGGGTTTAATTAGAATATTTTAGGAAATATTCAAATGGAAGTAAAATACTCATTCTTAGATAACTCTCCCTATACCCTATTAATACTCAACCACAAAATCTTGTAAAAAACGTGTTTTACACTAACTATGTGTAAAACGTGTTTTTCAAATAACGGATTAAGAGGGATTAAAGGACACAGTGGCAATTTTGTAAATAAGTGGAACTCATGGAAATCTCAGCAGGCACATTTTAAAACAAGAGGAGGCATTTTTCAATACTTCACAGCAGGCATATTTTAACTCTAGAGGAGGCACTTTTTTAGAGCAGGCATGTTTTAACTCTAGAGGAGGCACTTTTTTTTGAACTTTTAACAGTGCCTTTTTTGAGAAAAAATAAGTGCCTGCTCTAGTTAAAAAATGTGCCTCCTGCAGTTTCAAAACATGCCTCCTCCAGTTTCAAAACATGCCTCCTGAGATTTTTTGAACTTTTAACATTGTCTTTTTTAAAGAAAACAAATGCCTGCTCCAGTTTAAAAATGTGCCTCCTGCAGTATGAAAATATGTCTCCTCCAGTTTTAAAACATGCTTGCTTTAAAATTTAGAAGTGCCTCTTTGAAAAAAATGCCTGTTATAGTTTTACAAAGTGCCTGATGTGGAGTTCAAAAATATGCCTCCTTCAGTTTCATAATATGCCTCCTGCAGTTTTAAAATATGCCTCCTGAGATTTCATAAGTTTCAAATATTTACACTTATGCCACCGCGTATCTTAAACCCTACTTGCCGTTATTAATAAAACACGTTTTACACTAAGCCTAGTGTAAAACGCGTTTTACAAGAGACTTACTCATACTCAACTCTCCGTATTTCCTAGCTATATAGTTAAACTCAATCACATCACTCACATTTATCACATAAAAACCGGCCATTATTCCAAAAAAAAATCAGTTTTCTTTTTAAATAAATAAAAAATAAAAGAAAGAAAAGAAAATTAATCTAAGGAGTAAATCGGTCATAGGTACACGGCTCCCATACATTTTGAAATACAATTTTAATTATGACTCTAAAATAATAGGGATAAAGTTACCTAATTAGATTTACCAAAAATAAAAAAAGTTTTAATAAAGACCTTTTGGAAATCAATAAACTCCACAAAATTAAGGGACTTTCGGACTTCCCAAATTTAATTATTAATTCCGAAAATAAATAAATAAAAAACTAATGTGGCACATACTAATGTGTTATCGGCAATGATGGTAATACTTCGAAAAACATATAAGTCAAATATCCCCTTGATAAAACTTTGGGGCTTGGACTCTAGGGTCCCTGAGCCCAGATTCAAACCCAAATAAGGAAAATTCAGATGGAAAATTCCTCATACACCCCTCACTAGCAAAATGATGTAAGAAGACTAAAATACCCTCATATCTCTTCACAACTTTACTTTTTTTTTTTGTCAAATTTTAGTCAACTCATATAACTTACACATAATTATCATATAAGAGTTTAAAAATTACTTTTTTCATTTTTTTTTACAAAAAAATATTATTATTTTTTTGGGTCAAATTTGGTCAAACAACAGTCAAACTCTTATAACTAACACATAATTATCATATAAGAGTTTACAAAATTACTTTTTTCATTTTTTTACAAAAAAATAATAATTTTTTTGGGTCAAATTTGGTCAAACAACAGTCAAACTCTTATAAGTAACACATAAGAGTAAAAAAAAAAAAAATCACTTTTTCCATTTTTTTACAAAAAAAATAACAAAACTTTTTGGTCAAATTTGGTCAAACAGCAGTCAAACTCTTATTACTTACACATAATTATCTTATAAGAGTTACAAATTTATTTTTTTTTTCATTTTTTTACAAAAAAATAATAATTTTTTTTGGGTCAAATTTGGTCAAACAGCGGTCAAACTCTTATAACTGACGCATAAGAGTAAAAAATTTCACTTTTTCCATTTTTTTTACAAAAAAAATAATAATTTTTTTGGTCAAACAGCAGTCAAACTCTTATTACTTACACATAATTATCATATAAGAGTTAAAAAAAATTGCTGTTTTGATTTTTTTACAAAAAAATAGTAATTTTTTTTTTGTCAAATTTAGTCAAACTTGGTCAAACAGCAGTCAAACTCTTATAACTGACACATAAGAGTAAAAAAAATTCACTTTTTCCATTTTTTTACAAAAAATAATCATAATTTTTTTGGTCAAACTTGGTCAAACAGCAGTCAAACTCTTATTACTTACACATAAGTATCATATAAGAGTTGCAAAAAATATTTTTTCCATTTTTTTACAAAAAAATAATAATTTTTTGGTCAAATTTGGTCAAACAACAGTCAAACTCTTATAACTAACAAATTTAACATATAAGTGTCAAAAGTCTTATGAACATGTTCATAAGACTAAAGTCTTATTTGAAGCATAAGACTAAAGTCTTATTGAACCTGTTCATAAGACTTTGCTCTTATGAATAATAATGTGTATTATAAGACTTTTATTCAGTCTCATTGAAACATGTTTCATTTGAACATGGGTTCATAAGACTAAAGTCTTATTGAAGCTGTTCATAAGACTAAAGCCTTCATTGAACATCATAAGACTAAAGTCTCATTAAACATCATAAACTAAAATCTCATTTACATGTTCATAAGACTAAAGTCTCATTAAACATCATAAACTAAAATCTCATTTACATGTTCATAAGACTAAAGTCTCATTTAACAAGTTCATTTGAACATGTTCATAAGATAAAGTCTTATTAAACATGTTCATAAACTAAAGTCTCATTGAATAAAAATGTTTAAGAACCAAGAATCTGGAGATTTGTCGGGTCAAATGCCATCATGTTCATTGAATTGGTTTCTTTCAATCCACTAATTAGTTCCACCATTTGAATATTCACACCCAAACACTATTATGAATCCAATTGGTTCCCTTCATTTAATTACAATACCTCTCTTTTGTTTCTTTAATTTTCAGCAACAACTCAAATTAAAATTCCTTGAAAAAATTACAATTGTAAGTCTTTTTGCAAATCTGAATGGATACCTATCACAAATTGAGCAAACTATAGAGAGGGCGTTTGCTTCTATCACAAATACTAATTTCATTCAAATCCTTTCGGATCTATCACTTCACCACCGTTGAACTTACCTAATCATTTATTTGCTACATCGTCTTCACCACCATCGACCACCATTGACGCCACGCTCGGATCTGAAGTGCAGAGGGAGAAAGCCGCCAGAGACATAGCAACGACGCCGTCTTTTAGGTACTGATCGGAGATGAGAGAATCGCTCCAGATCTACACAGATCTAAAAAGACGTCATCAGATAACGTACACCGACCGGAGATGAATAGATCTGGCTGCATTTAATGCCGGACGTGACCTCATTGCCTACCGGAGAGCCAGCTCGTGCAAGTAAAGAAACATCGAGGGAGGGGCGACGTGAGGTTCCGGTCGTCGGAGATGAGGGGTTAGAGAGAGAAAGCGCATCAGTTGCGTGTTATAGAGAGAGAGAGAGAGCGATGAGTTGAAAATGGGACAGGAGGGAAGAGACGGCGTTGGGGGAAGGCCGACGTGAAGTGACAGTCGGAGACTGAGAAGTGAACTGGAGAACGTAGAGAGTGAATCACCGGCGGTGATCGGAGGAGGAAGAGAGAAGGTGCGAGGGTTTGGAGAGAGATAGATAGAAAGTGTGTGTGTTTGTGTGTGCGCGGTGCGTGAAAACTGAAAAGTGTGAGAGGAGGGAGGGGAGGGGAGGGTTTTTAGGATTTGTAGTTGACTGGTCATCAGGGGTGTGTGGGGAATTTTAATCTCACCCCAGCTCCTTATGTGGCATTTGATCTGGGTGAGGTTTTATTTGTAATAAAATCTGGCATTAGGGGCCCTAGGGGAAAAAATCCTAAAACTTTTCACTTTAAGGAACTTAAGGAAAAACAATCCTCATTAAAGACACTTGAGGTAAATTTTTAGGCTTCTTTTAAATAAGCAATTGAGGCAAAAACAAGCTTCCCAAATTCAAACACTTGAGGCATAGCAAGCCTTTAATTATAAGTGTTTGAGGTAAAATAAATCTAGCAAGTTAGATAAAATAAGTTTGTTCTTCATCTTCAAGCACTTTAAAATAAGCATAATTTACACTTCTTTATCTACAAGATAGCATCGTAGTAACGAGCTCCATGCTCCGAGTCCTTTAAAAAGTGTAAAAAATACTTTAGTGATTTGTACCTTTCAAGTAGGATACACTGTAGTAGCGAACTCCATGTTCCTAATACTTAGTACGAAATCACTAGATAGTATCCCCCTTTGGCAAGAGTGCATCGTCGCAGCGAACGCCGTGCCCTGAGTTACTCAGGAAGTGCTATAAGTGCTTTTTTCCTTTTGCCTTTTATCACAAAAATTAGTGACTTTGTCACTTTTGAGTACAAAGGGGATTTGACAAACATGTTAACTAAGTATAAACCTACCGTAACAAAAAGGTCAGCATGTGCCGCCGCTAAGGCTTAAAAAACAAACTGAAAGGATTTTTATTTTTATTATTATACACAGTGTTACCAGAAGTGTTGACAACACTCAGGGTAACACTCTAAAACAGAAGATTAAAAAATACAAAGACCAATAGATCTTTTCAAACTTGAAAATCTCTCATGGTCAAGGGCCTTGGTAAAAATGTCAGCAAGTTGATACTTAGTATCAATATGCTCAATGTTTATCAAATCTTTTTCAACCAAGTCTCTTAGAAATTGGTGACGAATATCAATGTGTTTAGTTCGGGAATGTTGAACTGGGTTTTTTGAAATGTTTATTGCACTTAAGTTGTCACAATAAATGGTTAACTTATTACTCTCAAGACCATAGTCGTCTAACATGTGTTTTAACCAAATGAGTTGGGAACAACAACTCCCGGCTGCCACATATTCTGATTCGGCAGTCGAGAGAGAGACACAGTTCTGTTTATGACTATACCATGACACTAAGTTATTACCCAAAAAGAAACACCCCCCAATAGTATTTTTCCTATCATCCATGTCACCCACGCAGTCAGAATCACTAAAACCAACAAGGTTGGTATTAGTATCCTTAGAAAACCATATTCCTAAATCACTCGTGCCTGACACATATTTGAAAATCTTTTTGACAACATTTAGATGAGAAAGTTTAGGACTGGCTTGATAGCGTGCGCATACGCACACATTGAACATTAAATCAGGACGACTCACGGTAAGATAAAGGAGACTACCTATCATTGAGCGATATAAGGTTGGATCCACATTCTCCCCCACTTGGTCCTTTCCCAACTTGAGTGTAGAACCCATTGGACCTTTAGACACATTGGCATGCTCCAACCCGAACTTTGTTACCAAACTTTTCACATACTTGCTTTGTGAAATGAATATCCTTTCATTCGATTGTTTCACCTGCAAGCCAAGGAAAAAGTTTGGTTCCCCTATCATACTCATATCAAAAGTTGATGACATGGTATCCACAATTTTTTTCAAAGCCGTTTTGGATGTGGAGCCAAAAACAATATCATCAACATATATTTGAGCTATGACAAGGGTTTTACCATTTCTTAAGATAAACAAAGTCCTATCGGCTTCTCCTCTAACAAAACCATATTCCAACAAAAATTGAGTTAAACGTCCATACCATGCTCGAGGAGCTTGTTTCAACCCATATAAGGCTTTTACAAGCTTATAGACATAGTGTGGTTTGAATGGATCTTCAAAACCTTTTGGTTGTTCAATATATATTTCTTTATCAATATATCCATTTTAAAAGGCTCCTTTCACATCAATTTGGTGCAATGTGATTTAAAGATAGCAAGCTATAGCCAAGAGGAGTTTATGGACTCAATTCTAACCACATGTGCGAAGGTCTCATCATAATCGATACCTTCGACCTGTGTGTATCCTTGAGCCACAAGGTGAGCTTTGTTACGAACAATGTTACCCATTTCATCACTTTTGTTTTTTGAAAATCCATTTAGTCCCAATAACATTGGTGTTAGCGGGACGGGGGACTAAAGTCCAAACATTATTTCGGGTAAATTGTTCAAGCTCCTCTTGCACAGCTTGAATCAAAAAAATATCTTTTAAAGCATTAATCACATTCTTAGGTTATAAGGTAGAAATAAAACAAGAGTACTTCACCTTTGCATATGTGGTAGACATACACACATATATTACCATTTCTCGGTAATTGATTGGTTCTTTGATTCTTGTTTGAATTCCTTTACTTACCTCCCATATTACTTGTGTAGAAGGATGATTCCTTCTTATTCTGGCTGGAGGATCTCTCCTTATAATTTCATGAACCTCTGCACCGTTTGGATTTTCTTCTTCTGTTTCAGCAGCTGTACTGGAATCAGGTGTTACCGGAAGTGTTGCCTCGTCAGTGGTAACTGTTGCTCCCAAAGGGAAATAAGGGTATGAAAAATAGCTAGAGGGGGGGGTGAATAGCTGTTTTAAAATTCTTTTCGTACCCTTGAAAAACTCAATTGCAAATGCGCACTTTATCAAATAAGCGTGATGATATGCGCCTAAGTGAGTGAGTGAAATGCACAGCGGAAGTAAGTTGAATAAATAGGCAAAAAGGTGATAAAGGGGGCGCACACACACTCTAAGTATTTTGGCTCAAAGTGGGTGAAAAAGAGGAACTAAGGCAAATGATATAACAAACACAACACAGTTCAATCAATCAATCTACAATGAATAAACAACCAAGTAATTAGATATGATATGAACTTGTAAATGAATAGCAAGATATGAACAAGAGCTATTTGGAGAGGTTCGATCGGGAAAATGATCTACGTCCTCTACCAAGATGGTTAGTCTTGGATTTCTAATGGAGATCTTATATAATGAGGGTGTTACAAAATACAATCGTTTGAGCTTATACACTAACTCAAGATCTATTTCTATGAACGAACAAATCCTAGACAATAACCGGTGTATCTCTAAAGAAAGATCTAATTGATCAAACTTAAAGAGGTGCGTGTGTGATTTTAGATTCAGGGCTCTTTAGATCTTTGAGATTGAGAGCACAAGAAAACTAAAGTGTTATCGCTTGAAGATCTGGGCTAAGGATGAAGGTATGAAGATGTTCTTGAGAATTCTGGAAATAACAAAGCAATCTTCAAATCTTCAACAAATGCTTGAGAGAGAAATTCTTGAAATTCTTAGCAAAACTCAGCAACTTCAAAATGTTGAAGTTATGGGGTATTTATAGTGAAATCCCATAAACTAGCCGTTGGAAATTCATGATGATTCTGAGCAAAGGACAAATGTGCTGTCGCTCATTGAGTGGAGCATGTGTCCTTTTATAGCCGTTAAACACATAACACAATTGTGACCGTTGTGTACAGTGTCCTCAATTTGGGTGCACACGTGTTATTTAACCATCGTTTGAATCATTGGCGTAGTTTGAATTCTCTTCAAGTCTTTGAATCTTCATTAAATTACTGAGTGTTAAACACACTACGTTGAGGCGCGTGAGCTAGTAGAGGCGCATGAGCCAATGGGGCGCATGAGATGATGCTAGGTGAATACTCATGCGTGCGCACCAAGGAGGCGCATGGCGCGGGCTTGGAGGCGCTAGCGCATGGCTTGAAGGCGCATGGCGCATCGCTTGAATTTACACGGTGATTTTCTTGAATCTTGATCTTCTTGCCCTATTTCTAAGCCTATTCTATTAAAATGGATAACCTAAAAAATGAAGTATAAATACTTCTTACATGTGGGTCTAAAGTCCATGAAATAAAACTTAGGTGATGGATCAATCAAATCTAATCAATCCTATTACATTGAAACTGAGATATATGTGGGCATACCCAACAATCTCCCCCTATTTGATTGATGCCATTACCTACTATATCAAGGACAAACATTATACTTGGTAATAACATGTCCAAAAAAAATGATATTGGTAAATCATGTCTCAAGTTAATGCACACACTAGTCCAAGATATAGATTTCTAATCTATTCCAATAAAGATAACACATTACAAATTAGGGCTGAGCAAAATAATTTTGGAACCGGACCGGACCGGAGGAACCGGACCGAACCAATGAAAACCGGACCGGACCAATACTTTTGGTTTGGTCCTGGTTCTAAATTTCTTAAGAACCGACAAATTGGTCCGGTTCCGGATTTCATAAATTTAACATCGGTTTTGGACCGGACCGGACCAATAATATAACATATATAGTTTTATATAAAATGCTAATATATAAAAATTGTATTTTCTAGTTATATAACAATATCTACTGTTTGTTAACAAAAATTAAAAGCCTACTTTGTTGGTCTTCTTTTTGCTAATCAAGAAACATACATACATGTATATTTTTTTACTGAACATAAATATATCATGAAAGTTAATGTTCTGTTCAAGTTCATGTAATTCTAGATTGCAGATTGGGATTTTTTAGTTCTGCCCATCAATTATGTGCATCTAGTGAAAGAAAGATTTTCTTCTCTAAATAATTTTTCTCTTAATCTCTTGTTAAAGTTATGACAAAAGGAAAATTAATAACAAATGTATATTTTAGCGGAACCGGACCGGAACCGGACCAATGGAACCGGAACCGATGTTTTGGTTCTTGTACGTATTGGTTCGGTCTTGGTTCCAAATTTTCGTAGAACCGAATTGTTGGTTCGGTCCCGGTTTTATGAAATTTTGACAAAAACCGGACCGGACCGGACCGTGAAAACCCCTATAACAAATGGAAAGATAGAAACAACAGTTTATAACACATTCAAAATAATATGAGTTTTAGTTTTGAAATGTGTTTAAACAAATTTTAAACTCAATGCATAAAATGTGAAGCAGTTCAAATATGATGTATATGATTTTAAACAACATTCAATGTTCTACAAACAAGTAGTTTGAGTGAACAAGGTTTGAGATAAACGTGATGCTTTGTTCTCATTAATACTTGGGATGTAGGAGTTACAGATTACAAGTATTGAACAGGACAAAATCAAAAAGAGGTGCTAAAACATATAAGCACGAAAATCACTATCTTCAAAAGGGTTTTACTAACAACAAAAAAAATTCTAACAACTTACAATCAAAGAAAACTAAGGATTAGGAGGCGCGTCGTCTTCCTTCAATCCTTCTTCGATTTCAGAAACGGAGCGCTGGATTTGATTGGAAAGTTGATAGGCGCGGTTGACATTAGCATGAGTGTCAGTGAGAAGAGTATGAGTTTCAGTGACACCGTCTCTGATGTAGCGCAAATGATCCACATTGATGTTTTGATACTCATGAATGGAGCGCTGAGTAATTTGATGCTGCTGAGAAACATTTTCTTCTAAAATTTGAAGATATGCTTCAATAGCATTTTGAGCAGTGATAATGTCAGAGGAAATGTGATCCGCGCGTCTATCAGAACTGGAGTGAGCAGCAGTGAAGTGAGTGACAATCATTTCTTTCAAAACATCCAACTTTGAGACTAGAACATTCATGTTGGACTGAGATGCAGCAGACTGAGGTATGAAGGTAGGCGCAGCAGATGAGGTGTGCGCCTGATCAGGTTGAGCTTGTACCTAAGTCTGCGCCGGAGGAGTAGGAGCAGAAAGTTTGTCCTTGATTAATGTCATCTCCCCTTTAATGGCAGCGATCTCTTCAGATTGATCAGTCAGCATGGAAGTGAGGAGCTCAAATTGAGACGCAATCTGAGTCTGACCTTGTTCTAACTTAGCTTTCCCCTACTGCAAAGATTTAAGAATAGAAAGTACCTCACTCAAATCTGAAGGAGCAGATGGAGGAGGCGCAGGGGAGGATAGGGGCGCATGAGATGGGGAAAGAGTTGATGGAATATCTTGCTCCCCCTCACTTGAATCATCATCTCCAAATAATTCTTTTCTGAGATTTTGCCTGAATTTTTGTTGAGTGGGAGATATAGGAATTGTAGGAACTGGAGGGGGTGCAGTAGTTGTAGATGGAACTGGAGGCACACGGGGAACGGGGGCGCGTTGAGGTGGCGCGTGTTGAGTAGGCGCGGGATCGATTGTGCCTTTCTCAGCATCTGCGCTTGAACCAGCGTCTTTCTTGCGTTCCTTCTTTTCTAACTCAGCTGCTTTCTTGGCTCAAAAATCTTCATCTCGTTTCTTTTGAGCCTCAAGTCTGCTAGCTTCCTGCGCAATCCTTAGATCTTTATCCTCATCAGATTCAAATCTAGTGCGCTTGATAGCAGCTCTAGGAGGGTCATCAACAATCCTTTTGCCCTTGCTCTTTTCTGCGCCTGCCACGGTTTCTGCGCGTTGACTGGCGACTTCGGAATCTGTGCTCTTCTTTGTTGGTGCGCCTTTAGGAACTGGCGCATCATCTGATTCAGTATTTTCATCAACTAACCCTTCAATAGATTTGATCCGAATTCCCGTTGTGCGCTTCACCGGCTTCTTCCTGCGCTTTTTAAGATCCAAGTTGGCTTTTCCAAAAATTGGAACGTCATCAGATTTGTACACAGGGTTCTCACTCAAAAGCTTGACTAACTCAGGATAAGTTAGGAAAATTTTAGTAAGGATTCTGCAGTGAGTTTTGAATTTGGTTCTCCCATCAGACTTGTTTTTGTTGTATTTATCAATCTGGTCAGACAAGGTTTTGAACAAAATCTGAGGCCAATTTAATCTAGTCTTTCCCATGATAGCAGCAGTATATTCCCACTGCTCCACAGTGAATCTATTCACATTCCCAGTCTTGAACACGATCGAAGTATCAACAAGATGCGCTATATGAGCGAGCAGATCTCCACCATCTCTTATCTCAACGTTTTTGATGTTGTTTAGAAGAGTAGGAATTTGGAGATAGGTACGCGCTACAGCATTCTGATCTGCAACTGAGTAAGAGTTTGGTTGACCAGAAACACCCTGAGGGCCAGTAGTGCTGAAACTCACGATGTTCTTGATTGTGCCCGTAGAGATATTTAAAGCCACATTCTGAATGGCGGCGCATATCCTGTAGCGCACATATCCGTCAGCAGGAGTCTCAACTAGAGCAGCGGTTGAGAAGAATTCATCAACGAGGAGCGGAGAAAAGAATGGTTGATCCAACGTGAATAAAGGAGTGAGTCCAGCGATGTGAAGGGTTGAAAGGATTTCGACTCCCATTAGATCAAGTGAGAGCTCAGCAAGATCAACTGTCTCACCAGGTCTGAAATTTGCAGGGTCCTGAAAAGTAAACATTTGAGTGAAGTTAGTAGTGTATAAGGCGCATAGAATCATAAAATGAGCTAAGTATAGAGTAGGCGCAGGACAATATATAGGCGCATAAGAAATAGCATGCGCATACTATTGTTAGGCGCATATATGTTGTAGGCGCATACAAATACGAGGCGCATATTATGGTTCTATGAAATATACTAAGTAAAAATTAAACATAAGAATTTGAGTAAGTAAAATTTAGGCGCGTAAGGACTTTAGGCGCATGAATGATTGATGCGCATAACATTTGTTGGCGCAAACAATTGTTAGGCGCATGATTCAATTGAGGCGCATATGGTCATAGGGCGCATAACCAACACTTAGGCGCATATTCATGTAAAATTCATACTAAGTATAAAAACACACAAAAACACACAAACACATATCAAACATGCATATGCAATTTTCAAGAATCAAAATATGAAAATTTTGAAAAGCAAGTTTTGAAAATTTTGAAACCCAAGTCATGCAAAAATACGAAGAACACGAAGAACATGTCTTGAGTGCTCGAAGAACACCAAGAACACATAAAACGTGAAACTTCACCAAATCAAGCACACAATATATCAAAATGACCGCAATAAGACAAGGATCACAAATATGTAAACTAAAACTAGAACAAATCAACAACGAATCCAGAAAATGGATTCAAAGACCCGAAAATTTGAAAAGTTTGAAAATACAAAAACTTCAGATTCGCAACAAATAGCGAATTGATCGTTGAAAAGTTTAGTTTAAAGGATTCGAAATCACAAAACGAACATAACCTAACAAACGATTTCAAAAACGGATAAGCCAAACAAGATTTATCAAGAAAAACTCATCCGGGTTTTTCGAAAAAAAGACGAACACACAGAAATGACGAAAACTGTGAAGAAAAATGCAGAAATTTAGAGATTTAAGGATAGAGATTCATACAATTTCGTATTGATTGGCTTTAGTTGATCTTTTAGGACCCATATATGAGATTAAAAAAAAAAAATATAAAGAGAGAAAGAGAGAAAACGAGAGAGAGAGAGACTAAGAGCAGAGAGAGAGAGACGGGAGAGAGAGAGTGAGACGAGTGAGAAAGAGAGTTGGTAGGATAGAGAGATGGAGAGAGTAAGTGATGATGAAAAAGGAATAGGAATGGATAGGTTGATAATATATAGGGTTAGGTTAAAAAAAAATTGCACAGATAAGGAAATAAAAGGTTGAAAATTTTAAAAAGATGAGAAGTTGAAAATATGTGCATTAATGAAGGGAAATAAAATTTCGGCTCATTATGACAAAAAAGGACGGTGCATTTATGGTGAATATTGGTGAGTTGAAAGGCATTAAATGCTGAATGACACAAAGATGTCATGATGCGACATTTTGGGTATAAGAAAAACTGCTCCACTTTCCCTATAAGTGTATGAGCAATTTTGATTAATTTTTGCACAAACCCAAAAAACATCTATTTTGGTGTAAGTTTGGGGTGCAAAAAATAAATCCCCAGAAAATAAAATTTTTCGAAAAACATAAAACGAGGGAAAAATTTAATTGCATAAGTACCCTTGAACAATCATGGAATATCAAAAGACAGAAATTCCTATAATAAATGAATAGAATAAACGTACCTGGTACTTGTGAAATTTTAATGCGCTCAATCATTGAAATAATAAATTTGAAGAATTGAATACCCGTTTGCAATAAATGTGCATGTGAATTTACATTTATGGCGCGCTAGATTGCTTGGGGGGCGCGCAGAGTATGATAGGCGCAGTACTCATCTAGGCGCGCAATGAGAGAGAGGCTCGCATTGATGTTGGGCGCGCAGAATGAGGGGTGCACAGGGGTGTGAGGTGCGCACAGATTTTGAGCGCATAGAATGTCAGGCGCGCATGCGAATGTGAGTTGGGCGCGCATAGAGTTTCCTTGAAACTTTGAAATTGATCTATCCTTTTTAATACCTAGTATACTCATATAACTCAAGAAAACATACAATTATTAGTATTGACAAAACTGTATTGAATTTTAGTTGAGTTCAAGCATACCCATTTCACCTCTCAAAAAGATAAACCGTTTCGCGTCAAGTGCTTTCGCTAGAATGTCGGCGATTTGATAGTCGGTTCCCACGTGTTCCAAATGAATATTGCCTTTCTCCACGTGGTCTTTGAGGAAGTGATATTTGATGTCAATGTGTTTGGTCTTTGAGTGCATGACAGGATTTTCAGAAACCGCAATGGTTGATGTATTGTCGCAGTAGATGGGACAATTTTCTTCGATGATATCATAGTCCACCAATTTCTGCTTCATCCATAGTATTTGACAGCAACAACTTCCCGCAGCAATATATTCAGATTCGGTTGTTGAGACAGATACTGAAGCTTGTTTCTTACTCGCCCATGACACAAGTCGATATCTGAGGAAATGACAAGTGCCACTTGTGCTTTTCCTATCAATTGTGCATGCTGCATAATCCGCATCTGAATAACCTACAAGTTTAAAATTCGAATCTTTGGTGTACCAAAGTCCAAGGTTAACAGTGCCAGAGAGATATCTTATAATACGTTTCACAGCAATTAAGTGTGCTTCTCTAGGGTCAGATTGATAACGAGCACAAACACTAAACATAATATCGGGCCTACTAGCAGTAAGATAAATGAGTGAGCCAATCATACCTCGATAGAGTGTTTGATCAACACGTTTACCTTTTAAGTCTTTGTCGAGTTTATTGCCGGTAGCCATTGGAGTGTCGCATGCTTTGGCATTTTCAAGTCCAAACTTCTTGATTAAGTCCTTTGTATATTTGGCTTGATTGATAAATATGCATTCACTCATTTTCTTGAGTTGAAGCCCGAGGAAGAATGTGAGTTCTCCCATCATGCTCATTTCAAACTTGCTCTTCATTAGTTTCTCAAAGCGCTTACACAACAATTCATTAGTAGAACCAAATATAATATCATCAACATAAATTTGAACAAGTAATTTATGACCATTATGTTTGGCAATGAAAAGAGTTGTATCGATTTTACCGCGAGTGAAGCCTTTTTCGATGAGAAACTTGGATAGTGTATCGTACCATGCTCTTGGTGCTTGCTTGAGCCCATACAAAGCTTTCTGGAGTTTGTACACATGATTTGGTGTTGGGTATGCCCACACATATCTCAGTTTTAATGTAATAGGATTTATTAGATTTGATTGATCCATCACCTAAGTTTTATTTCATGGACTTTAGACCCACATGTAAGAAGTATTTATACTTCATTTTTTAAATTGTCCATTGTTATAGAATAGGATTAGAAATAGGGCAAGAAGATCAAGTTTCAAGAAAAATCACTCAGTGAGTTTGAGCCGCGCTTATGCGCCTCCTGCGCCACGCGCCTTCTACATTCGCGCCATGCGCCATTTAGAGCGCGCGCATAAGGATTTCTTCATAAGCTATGTTACGCACCTCTGCGCCCCTTGATTTAAACGCACAATTACTGTGCGCCTGTTGGCTCAATGCGCCTCTTGGCTCAAACGCGCCTCAAAGTGTTTATTCAACACTCAGTGATTTATTGAAGACTCGAAGACTTGAAGAGAATTCAAATTACGCCAATGATCCAACGGTGGTTAAAAGATGCATATGCACCTAATCTATTGACACGTGTCCACAACGGTCACATTTATGTTGAGTGTCAAAATGGCCATAATATATGCATGCTCCAATCAACGAGCGACAGCTCATCTTATCCACAAGGATTTCCAACGGCTAGTTTTTTTTTGAAGTTCACTATAAATACCCCATAACTTCAACATTTTGAAGTTGCTGAGTTTTGCTAAGAATTTCAAGAATTTCTCTCTCTAAGCATTTGTTGAAGATTTGAAGATTGCCTTCGTTTTTCCAGATTTCTCAAGAACATCTTCATACCTTCATCCTTAGCCCAGATCTTCAAGCCTTAACACTTTAGTTTCTCGTGCTCTCCATCTCAAAGATCTAAAGAGCCTTGATACTAAGAACACACACGCACCTCTTCAAAGATTAATCATTTAGATTCTTCTTTAAGAGATACACCGGTTATTGTTTTGAATTTGTTCTTTCATAGTAATGTGTTAACCTTATTGGAATAGATTAGAAATCTATATCTTGGACTAGTGTGTACATTAACTTGAGACATGATTTACCAATTTCATTCATTTGGACATGTTTTTATCAAGTATAATGTTTGTCCTTGATATAGTAGGTAATGGCATCAATCAAATAGGGGGAGATTGTTGGGTATGCCCACATATATATCTCAGTTTTAATGTAATAGGATTTATTAGATTTGATTGATCCATCACCTAAGCTTTATTTCATGGACTTTAGACCCACATGTAAGAAGTATTTATACTTCATTTTTTAAGATGTCCATTGTTATAAAATAGGCTTAGAAATAGGGCAAGAAGATCAAGATTCGAAAAAAAAAATCACTCAGTAAGTTTGAGCCGCGCATACGCGCCATGCGCCTCTCTTCATTTGCGCCCTGCGCCCTTCATAGCGCGCGCAAGGACTTATTACTAGCTATGCTATGCGCCTATGCGCCCCTTGTTTTAGCGCACATCATGTGCGCCTCTTGGCTCAAACGCGCCTCAAAGTGTTTATTCAACACTCAGTGATTTATTGAAGATTCAAAGACTTGAAGAGAATTCAAATTACGCCAATGATCCAACGGTGGTTAAAAGATGCATATAGGCCTAATCCGTTGACACGTGTCCATAACGGTCATATTTATGTTGAGTGTCAAAGTGACCATAATATATGCATGCTCCAATCAACGAGCGACAGCTCATCTTATCCACAAGGATTTCCAACGGCTAGTTTTTTGAAGTTCACTATAAATACCCCATAACTTCAACATTTTGAAGTGGCTGAGTTTTGCTAAGAATTTCAAGAATTTCTCTCTCTAAGCATTTGTTGAAGATTTGAAGATTGCCTTCGTTTTTCCAGATTTCTCAAGAACATCTTCATACCTTCATCCTTAGCCCAGATCTTCAAGCCTTAACACTTTAGTTTCTCGTGCTCTCCATCTCAAAGATCTAAAGAGCCTTGATACTAAGAACACACACGCACCTCTTCAAAGATTAATCATTTAGATTCTTCTTTAAGAGATACACCGGTTATTGTTTTGAATTTGTTCTTTCATAGTAATAGATCTTGAGTTAGTGTATAAGCTCAAACATTGTAATTTGTAACACTCACTCATTATATAAGATCTCCATTAGAAATCCAAGACTAACCATCTTGGTAGAGGACGTAGATCTTTCATTGATCGAACCTCTCCAAATAGCTTGTGTGATTATCTTGTCATTTCTTTCAAGTTATTATTTTCACTCACTATTTGCTTGTTTACTCATTGTAGATTGATTGAACTGAATTGTGTTGTGATTGTTATATCATTTGCCTTAGTTCCTTATTTCACTCACTTTGAGCCAAAATACTTAGTGTGTGTGTTGCGCTCCCTTTATCACTTTGCGCCTATTTTCATTACTAAATTCCGCTGTGCATTTCACTCACTCACTTAGGCGCATTTCATTACCCTTACTTGATAAAGTGCGCATTTGCAATTGAGTTTATCAAGGGTACGAAAAGAATTTTAAAACAGCTATTCACCCCCCCCCTCTAGCTATTTTTCATACCCTTGTTACCCTTTGGGACCAACAAGTGGTATCAGAGCAAACACCTTTATAAAACACTTTTGTTTTTCAAGCTTAACAGCTTGGGTGCCGATTCTAAATGGCAAACTCAAAACCTATGGCAACTTCAAACTACACTCACGTTCCGGTCTTTAATGAAGATCATTTTGACGTGTGGAAATTCAGCATATTGACTCATCTCAACTCAATCGATGAAAGGCTCCATGACACCGTCGTTTATGGACCTTATATTCCGATGAAGGCGAATCCAAATCCACGCACCAACGCTGCCCAACCTACTGTTCTCAAACCAAGGGAAGAATGGACCGAGGAAGAAATTAGAAGAGTTGCAAATGATGGCAAAGCAAGAAACATTCTTCTAAGCACTCTAAGCACGGCTATGAAACAACAAGTCATGCATTGTGCTACTGCAAATGAGCTATGGGATGCTATTGAAGAGCATATTGAAGGAGACACCGTGTGCAAGGAGAACAAGAAATACGAAGTTCAAAAGAGGTTCAACAATTTCTCTCAACTCCCCGGTGAAAACTTAAGGCAAACTTATGAACGCTACTGTGAAATTATCAATCTATGTATTTCACTTGGCATGAAGTTTACCAACAAAGATTTGAATGTAAATTTTCTACAAGCTTTTGGATCAAGATACCTACATAAATCTAGCGCTCTTGAAGACGCTGGAACCTTAGATGTTTGGACTTTAAGGAACCTTTATGCAAATCTCAAAGTTTACGAACTCAAACTCCAACGAATCAGCGAAACTGAAGGAAAGTCAAAATCTATGGCTATGATGGCGCACAGAGAAGCTGCGCCTACACCTGCGCCTACTCCTGCGCCTGTACAAGATGAGAAAAGCTCCGATCCCAAAATTTCTACTTCTGAGCTATTAGACATGGATGATGAAGACTTCGCTTTATTTGTGAAGAAATTTCAAAAGTTCAGAAAATTCTCAAGACCCGGCTCAACCAACAAATTTCAAGGATCTACCAGCAAAGCTCCTCAAAAGTTTTCAAGGAGCAGTGATTCAAAAAGAAAAGATGATCTTGTTTGTTTTAATTGCAGGAAACCCGGACATTTTGCATCAAGCTGCCCGATCCCCAAATTTGAATATATGCAGAAGAAGAGCAGCCATACTCCCAAATTCACTCCCAAGTTCACTCGTCACAAGGGAATGGTTGCTGAAGAAGAAGCACCAGCAAATGAGCACAACACTTGGATTGAAACAGACTCCGATGAGAGCGATGAAGATTCCGATGATGGACTCGTTTGTTTGATGGCAAATGATGATGAAGTTGATGCTTATGATTCTGATGATGACTTCTCCAAGGATGTTCCCGATATGAATGCCTTGAACAAACCTATCAAGAAATCTGCAGGTTTTCAAGAAGTGAAAAAGAAGAAAGGACCAACCATCAGCGAGCTCGTTGAACAAGGATTTCTCACTCCGGCTCAAAACGATGGTGGATTGCTATTCTCACGATGTGATCTTGGAGCAAGGAACAAATTGAAAAAAAGGAGCATACATTAGACCACAGGTTGAACCAACTGCTCCAATCTCCAAAATCAATGATGATGAAGTGATTGCTGAACAAGAAAAATTGTTCAAAAAGGCTGAAAAGGTAATCACTAGATTTGATAGTATGAAGGAAGCTTTAGCACTATCATGTGATGAAATTTCCCAGCTTAAGACCGAGAAATCTCTACTTAAATCTGAACTCACCCTCCTTAAGGAGCAGATAAAGAGCATGACTCCTCTTACTGTTAAAAACACTTTTCTAACAGAACAGAACTCACTTCTTAAAGTTCAAAACGATGAATTGGTTGCTCAAATTACTGATCTTAAAAAGATTACAAATGAGTGGTCCAATTCTCGTGTCACTATGGAGAATATATTTGAGTCCCAAAAAGTTAGTGGTGATAAAAGTGGTTTGGGATTCTTATCAACTAGTGACAACTTTAATTGTGATGTCTGTGCTGAAAGAGATAGTGAATTTACCAACCAACAAACTTTTGAAATTCCCAAGGAAAAACATTCGAATTCAATGGGTAAAGGACAGGAAAAAGTCAAGAGACAAATATTCCATTATGTCTACCCAACGAAGCAATTTGGGAAAGCTAATGGGAAAAATATAGCTACAGATGAACCATCTCCTAGCAAAATCATTCTTGAAAATAGGCGCGCTCCTTCTCCGAGTGCTCATTATGCGCCTAAGAGCCACGCGCCTCATCGCCGTGCGCCTCCTAGTCCTATGCGCCCTCCGAGAAAAAGCGCTCCAAAATTTCAAAAGAAAGATTTTGTTAAGGCTAGTTCATTTGACCCAAAGAAGAATGCCATCCTCAAGAAAAGTAAAGAGTTTGTGAAAACTCAAGTGATTGGTGGCTTTCATCATTGTTCCATTTGTGATTGTTCAGGACACAAGGCCGTGGAATGCCTTTTGCGATTCACTCCAAATGCCAAAGGACGTAAAAATCCTAAGGTCAAGCAAGAGTGGGTTGTCAAAAGTTGCTAACCCTAGGACCCAAAAAGAATAAAGGGGACCTGCTTAAATGTCTATATTTCAGGTTCTTTGTTTCATGGCTGGATCTTCAAAAGCTAGAAATTATGAATGGATTCTCGATAGTGGGTGTTCAAGACACATGACTGGAGATGAATCCTTATTAGAAGATGTCCATGAAGAAAGAGGTCCCTCCGTAACATTTGGCGATAATAACAAAGGACAAGTTGTAGCATATGGAAAGCTCAAGAAAGACAAAGTATGCATTGAAAGAGTCTCACTCGTCGAAGGGCTCAAGCACAACTTATTATCCATATCTCAATTCTGCGACAAAGGATTAGAATGCCATTTCACTTCAACGCAATGTCTTATCAAGAATGGAAAAACTGGAGCTATCTTACTCACAGGATATCGTAAGACAAATATTTATATTATTGATTTCCATAGTATGAACTCTAGTACTAATCTTTGTTTTGTAGCTAAAAGTGTGAACGAAAATAGTTGGCTGTGGCACAAGCGCTTAAGTCACTTGAACTTCAAGTATCTATCTAAACTCAGCAGGAATAATCTTGTCAAAGGACTTCCCAAGGTTGCTGATCATCATGACAAAAAGTGCGCCGCATGTCAACTTGGCAAACAACCGAAGCAGTCATTTTCAAGCAAGTCAAATCCTTCAACTACAAGATGTTTGCAACTGCTTCATATTGATCTATTTGGACCAGTTTCCACCGCAAGTATTAGAAGAAACAAGTATACTCTAGTTGTGGTGGATGATTATTCAAGATATACATGGGTGGAGATGATGATTACAAAAGATGATTGTTATGATATTCTCACTACCTTATTTCGACTGCTCCAAACCCAAAAAGAAGATGACATCGTTAGTGTTCGATCTGACAATGGAACAGAATTCAAAAACAACGGTGTTGCTCGATATTGTGAAGATCATGGGATAGATCACAACTTTTCAACCGCCGGAGTCCCTCAACAAAATGGCGTTGTTGAACGAAAGAATAGAACGTTGATTGAAGCGGGAAAGACGATGATAGCTGAAGCTAAATTGCCTAAGTACTTTTGGGAAGAAGCTATCAACACTGCATGTTTTACTCAAAATCGTTCCCTCATCAACAAACTTCACAACAAGACTCCGTATGAACTTTGGCGTGGTAGAACTCCCAACATTGCATTCTTCAAGATCTTTGGTTGCAAATGTTATATCCTCTACAACGGAAACGAACATAGAGGTAAATTCGATGCCAAAGCCGACGAAGGTATTTTTGTTGGGTATGCCAAACACTCTAAAGCTTTTCGTGTTTTTAATAGAACTACATTAGTGATAGTTGAATCTGTACATGTTACATTTGATGAACATTCTCTCCTTGAGCCACATTTGGCTCCAAATGTTGCTGATGATTCTATTGAGCTAAATGATACAGGTGCTCCTATTTATGTTGCGCCCACTCAAGATCAGAATCTATCAACACAAGGAAATCCATCTACATCAAATGCGCCTAATTCAATGTATAATGCGCCTGGTGAATCATCTATTGCGCCTCACTCAAATGATGTGCCTCATGATTCCTCTCACGCGCCTATTTCTACTGCTGCATCTGGTGTACACCCAAATTTCAACTCTGAGCCAGTTCAACCCCCAAATTTCAATGACTTTGAATCTGGTGAAGATGTACCAATTGAAGACCTTCAAGTTTCTACGACTCAACCTAACTTACCTCCTGAAATTCATGAAGTTAGAGGTCACCCAATTGCTAATATCATCGGTGATCTACAAGTTGGTGTTCGTACAAGGAGAGCTACAAACTTTGATGCTTACACTGCTTTTATCTCTCAAATTGAACCAAAGAAGGCTGATGAAGCGCTCCAAGATCCCAATTGGGTTGTTGCAATGCAAGAAGAACTCAATCAATTTGAACGATGTAAGGTTTGGACTCTAGTTCCAAGACCAAATGATCATGGAGTGATTGGTACAAAATGGGTGTTCAGGAACAAGATGGATGAGAATGGAACCATCACGAGAAACAAAGCAAGATTGGTTGCACAAGGCTATAGGCAAGAAGAAGGAATTGACTACGATGAAACTTTTGCGCCCGTAGCAAGACTTGAAGCTATCAGATTATTTCTAGCTTACGCCGCTCACAAAAACTTCAAGTTATATCAAATGGATGTGAAGAGCGCGTTTCTAAATGGTGAACTCCAAGAACAAGTCTATGTTGCTCAACCACCTGGGTTTGAAGATTCACAATTTCCAAATCATGTGTACAAACTCCAGAAAGCTTTGTATGGACTCAAACAAGCACCAAGAGCATGGTATGATACACTATCAAAGTTTCTCATCGAAAAAGGCTTCACTCGCGGTAAAATCGATACAACTCTTTTCATTGCCAAACATAATGGTCATAAATTACTTGTTCAAATTTATGTTGATGATATTATATTTGGTTCTACTAATGAATTGTTGTGCAAGCGTTTTGAGAAACTAATGAAGAGCGAGTTTGAAATGAGCATGATGGGAGAACTCACATTCTTCCTCGGGCTTCAAATCAAGCAAATGAGTGAAGGCATCGTTATCAATCAAGCCAAGTACACAAAGGACTTAATCAAGAAGTTTGGACTTGAGAACGCTAAAGCATACGATACTCCAATGGCCACCGGCAACAAACTCGACAAAGATCTAAAAGGTAAACGTGTTGATCAAACGCTCTATCGAGGTATGATTGGCTCACTCCTTTACCTTACTGCTAGTAGGCCTGATATTATGTTTAGTGTTTGTGTTTGTGCTCGTTATCAATCCGACCCTAGAGAAGCACACTTAATTGCTGTGAAACGTATTATAAGATATCTCTCAGGCACTGTTAACCTTGGACTTTGGTACACCAAAGATTCGAACTTTAAACTTGTAGGTTATTCAGATGCGGATTATGCAGCGTGCACGATTGACAGGAAAAGCACTAGTGGCACCTGTCATTTCCTCGGATATCGACTTGTGTCATGGGCAAGTAAGAAACAAGCTTCTGTATCTGTTTCAACAACCGAAGCCGAATATATCGCTGCGGGAAGTTGTTGTTGTCAAATACTCTGGATGAAGCAGCAATTGGTGGACTATGATATCATCGAAGAAAATTGTCCCATCTACTGCGACAATACATCAACAATTGCGGTTTCTGAAAATCCTGTCATGCACTCAAAGACCAAGCACATCGACATCAAATATCACTTCCTCAAAGACCACGTGGAGAAAGGCAATATACACTTGGAACACGTGGGAACCGACTATCAAATCGCCGACATTCTAACGAAAGCACTTGACGCGAAACGGTTCATGTTTTTGAGAGGCGAAATGGGTATGCTTGAACTCAACTAAATTCAATATAGTTTTGTCAATACTAATGATCTTATGTTTGTGTTGAGTTATGAGTGTATTAGGTACAAATGATTAAATCAATTTTTCAAAAGTTTCAAGGAAACTATGCGCCATATATGCGCCTTACTAACTGCGCGCTCATCCCTCATTTTCTGCACGCACAATCCATGCGCTCCTATCAATCCATGCGCTTAAAACGCTTATGCGCCCTTAATCATCTCTTATGCGCCTTGATGAATAATGCGCCTAGATGAGTATGCGCCTTGCTGAAGTAATGCGCCCCTTCATGCGCGCATTAACTATTGCGGCTCAATCATTTCTCAAAATTCAATTTCAATGATTGAACGTATTAAATACACAAGTACCAGGACCTTGCAAATTTCAAATTAGAAGAAACTCTTGATCTATTAGAGTTGTCTGGTGAAGTAATTGGGCGAGAAATCATAGAGACTCTGCGCGTTGCTGGTCTGCTCCCGTTATTCACCATGGACCAAGATTTCTATTCTGCGCTCCTCGTGGATGAGTTCTTTTCCACTGCTGTTCTAGTGGAAATTGATGTAAATGGGCGCACTCACTACCGGATTGAGGCGCGCGTTCAAAATGTTGACGTCCATATTTCATCATCTGTGATTCGACACTTGCTTGGTTTTCCATCTACGGGTGAAGATCGCATTATTGGGCGTCCGATGACTTACTCTGTTGATGATCAGAACAGGATGGCTGCTTCACTTCTAAATATTCCCACGCTTCAAAATAATATCAAAAACACCGAAATTCGAGATAGTGGAGAACTCTTGACTCACATCGCGCACTTGGTGGGAACTTCAATTGTTTTCAAAACTGGGAACGTGAACCGATTCACGGTGGAACAATGGGAATACACAGCTGCCATCATGGCCAAGGAGAAGCTTCACTGGCCTCACATTCTGTTCAAGACACTGCGTGAGCAGATTGATAAATTTGTGAAGAACAAAAGTGATGGAAAGACCCGATTCCGCTCACACTGCCTTCTTCTCACAAAACTTTTTCTAACTTACACTGAGTTAGTTAAGTTTTTGAATGAGAATCCTGAATATAAGATCAATGATGTTCCAATGTTTGGTAAAGCGAATTTGGACCTCAAGAAGCGCAGAAAGAAGCCTACAAAACGCGCCAAAGGAATTCAAATCAAGACTGTTGAAGGCTTAGTTGATGAAGACACAGAGTCCGATGATGCGCCTGTCCTTAAAAGCGCACCATTAATAAAGAGTACAGTGAAGGCAAGCGCTAGACAAAGCGCTGATCCCGTGCCAGGCGCAGAGAAAGGCAAAGGAAAACGGGTAGTTGATGACCCACCTCGTGCGCCTATCAAACGTACTAGATTTGAAACTGATGAAGAGAGAGATCTAAGGCTAGCGCAGGAAGCCAGCAGGCTTGAGGCTCAAAGAAAAAGGGATGAAGATTTTCAAGCCAAACAAGCTGCTGAGTCAGAAAAGTTAGAGCGCATGAAAGGCGCTGGATCAAGCGCTGATATTGATAAAGGGCCTTCTGTTTCCTCGCCTACCCAGCGCGCGCCTACTCAACGCGCCCCCACTTCCCGTGCGCCCTCATTCAAATTTCAACGGACCAACGTGTCAAGGGTACAACTCCTCTCTGATTTCTTCGGCGATGACATTTCAGACATAGAGGAACCAGTTCAGGGGGAGCAAGAGACCATCCCTCAGCGCACTCCTTCTCCAGTTGCGCCTCCACCTGGACCTGATCAGATCACAACAGAAACTATTGATGTTGAAACGGTTGTTGTTGAAACTGTTGATGTTGAAACTGAAGATGAATTTGAGTCTCCTACTCATTCACCTCCTCTTGCGCCTCCATCTCCTTCTGCGCCCCTTCAAGATTCTGCGCCCCTTCAAGATGATGCGCCCCTGTCTACCCCTGCGCCTCCTCCATCTGCTCCCGATCTGAGCGAGGTACTTTCCATTCTTCATTCTTTACAGCAGGGGCAAGCAAACTTAGAGCAAGGACAGACTCATATAAAGTCTGAATTTGAGCTTCTTACTTCCTTACTCACTGATCAATCTAAAGAGATCGCTGCCATTAAGGGGGAGATGAACTCTCTCAAGGACAAACTTTCTGCTCCTTCTCCTCCTCCGGCGCAGACTCAGGTTCAAGCTCATACTGATCAGGCGCAAACCACCGCTTCTGCGCCTAATTTCATACCTCAGTCTGCTGCGTCTCAATCCAACATGAACGTGCTAGTATCTAAGTTGGATATCCTGAAAGAATTGGTCGTCACTCATTTCACTGCTGCTCACTCAAGCTCTGACAGACGCGCCGAACATATTTCTTCTGATATTATCACGGCTCAAAATGCCATTGAAGCTCACATTCAAATCTTAGAAGAAAATATTTCACAGCAGCAGCAAATCACTCAGCGTTCCATTGATGAATACCAAAACATCAATGTGAATCACTTGAGTTACATTAGAGACGGTATCACTGCCACTCACTCCAGTGTCACTGACACTCAAGGGTTAGCGAACCGTAGTCATCAGCTCGCAAAACAAATTCAGCGTTCTGTTTCAGAGATCGTTGAAGGTTTGAAGGAAGATGATGCGCCTCCCAACCCTTAGTTTCTATTATTTTTGTTTGTAAGTTTTATAGAACCTTTTTGTAATAGAATCATCTCTTTTGTGATAGTGATTTTGTGCTTACTTGTTTTAGCACCTTTTGTTTTTGTTCTATTCAAAACTTGTAATTTGTAACTCTTACACCCCAAGTTTTAATGAGAACAATGCATCACTTATTATCAAACCTTGTTCACTCAAACTCCTTGTTTGTAGAACAATGAATATTGTTTAAATTCATAATGCATCATATTGAATTGTTTCATACTTTCATGCATTAAGTTTAAACTTGGTTTAAACACATTTCAAAACTAAAAATCATATATCATCTTGAATGTGTTAAAATGTTGTTTCTATCTTTCCATATGTAACTCTTTATTCTTATTGGAATAGATTAGGAATCTATATTTTGGACTAGTGTGTGCATTAACTTGAGACATGAAATACCAATTTCATTCATTTGGACATGTTTTTATCAAGTATAATGTTTGTCCTTGATATAGTAGGTAATGGCATCAATCAAATAGGGGGAGATTGTTGGGTATGCCCACACATATCTCAGTTTTAATGTAATAGGATTTATTAGATTTGATTGATCCATCACCTAAGTTTTATTTCATGGACTTTAGACCCACATGTAAGAAGTATTTATACTTCATTTTTTAAATTGTCCATTGTTATAGAATAGGATTAGAAATAGGGCAAGAAGATCAAGTTTCAAGAAAAATCACTCAGTGAGTTTGAGCCGCGCTTATGCGCCTCCTGCGCCACGCGCCTTCTACATTCGCGCCATGCGCCATTTAGAGCGCGCGCATAAGGATTTCTTCATAAGCTATGTTACGCACCTCTGCGCCCCTTGATTTAAACGCACAATTACTGTGCGCCTGTTGGCTCAATGCGCCTCTTGGCTCAAACGCGCCTCAAAGTGTTTATTCAACACTCAGTGATTTATTGAAGACTCGAAGACTTGAAGAGAATTCAAATTACGCCAATGATCCAACGGTGGTTAAAAGATGCATATGCACCTAATCTATTGACACGTGTCCACAACGGTCACATTTATGTTGAGTGTCAAAATGGCCATAATGTATGAATGCTCCAATCAATGAGCGACAGCTCATCTTATCCACAAGGATTTCCAACGGCTAGTTTTTTTTTGAAGTTCACTATAAATACCCCATAACTTCAACATTTTGAAGTTGCTGAGTTTTGCTAAGAATTTCAAGAATTTCTCTCTCTAAGCATTTGTTGAAGATTTGAAGATTGCCTTCGTTTTTCCAGATTTCTCAAGAACATCTTCATACCTTCATCCTTAGCCCAGATCTTCAAGCCTTAACACTTTAGTTTCTCGTGCTCTCCATCTCAAAGATCTAAAGAGCCTTGATACTAAGAACACACACGCACCTCTTCAAAGATTAATCATTTAGATTCTTCTTTAAGAGATACACCGGTTATTGTTTTGGATTTGTTCTTTCATAGTAATAGATCTTGAGTTAGTGTATAAGCTCAAACATTGTAATTTGTAACTCTCACTCATTATATAAGATCTCCATTAGAAATCCAAGACTAACCATCTTGGTAGAGGACGTAGATCTTTCATTGATCGAACCTCTCCAAATAGCTTGTGTGATTATCTTGTCATTTCTTTCAAGTTATTATTTTCACTCACTATTTGCTTGTTTACTCATTGTAGATTGATTGAACTGAATTGTGTTGTGATTGTTATATCATTTGCCTTAGTTCCTTTTTCACTCACTTTGAGCCAAAATACTTAGTGTGTGTGTTGCGCTCCCTTTATCACTTTGCGCCTATTTTCATTACTAAATTCCGCTGTGCATTTCACTCACTCACTTAGGCGCATTTCATTACGCTTACTTGATAAAGTGCGCATTTGCAATTGAGTTTATCAAGGGTACGAAAAGAATATTAAAACAGTTATTCACCCCCCCCCTCTAGCTATTTTTCATACCCTTGTTGCCCTTTGGCACCAACATTTAGAAATTGAGAATCTTCAAACCCAGGTGGTTGAGCAACATAGACTTGTTCTTGGAGTTCACCATTAAGAAACGCGCTCTTCACATCCATTTGATATAACTTGAAGTTCTTGTGAGCTGCGTAAGCTAGAAATAATCTGATAGCCTCAAGTCTTGCTACGGGCGCGAAAGTTTCATCGTAATCAATTCCTTCTTCTTGCCTATAGCATTGTGTAACCAATCTTGCTTTGTTTCTTGTGATGGTTCCATTCTCATCCATCTTGTTTCTGAACACCCATTTCGTACCAATCACTCCTTGATCATTTGGTCTTGGAACAAGAGTACAAACCTTACATCGTTCAAATTGATTGAGTTCTTCTTGCATTGCAACAACCCAATTAGGATCTTGGAGTGCTTCATCAGCCTTCTTCGGTTCAATTTGAGAGATAAATGCAGTGTAAGCATCAAAGTTTGTAGATCTCCTTGTACGAACACCAACGTTTAGATCACCAATGATATTATTGATTGGGTGACCTCTAACTTCACGAATTTCAAGAGGTAAGTTAGGTTGAGTCGTAGTAACTTGAAGGTCTTCAATTGGTACATCTTCACCAGATTCTAAATCATCAAAATTTGGGGGTTGAATTGGTGTAGAGTTGAAACTTGGGTTTACACCAGATGCAGCTGTAGATATAGGCGCATGAGAGGAATCAAGAGGCGCAACATGTGAGTGAGGCACAGCTGATGACTCATGGGGCGCGCCATATGAGGAATTAGGCGCAACTGATGTTGATGGATTTCCTTGAGTTGATAGATTCTGCTCTTGTGTAGGCGCAACATAAATAGGAGCACCTGTATCATTAAGCTAAATAGAATCATCAGTAACATTTGGAGCCAAATGTGGCTCAAGGAGAGAATGTTCATCAAATGTAACATGTACAGATTCAACTATCACTAATGTAGATATATTAAAAACGCGAAAAGCTTTAGAATGTTTGGCATACCCAACAAAAATACCTTCGTCGGCTTTGGCATCGAATTTACCTCTATGTTCGTTTCCATTGTAGAGGATATAACATTTGCAACCAAAGATATTGAAGAATGCAATGTTGGGAGTTCTACCACGCCAAAGTTTATACGGAGTCTTGTTGTGAAGTTTGTTGATGAGGGAACGGTTTTGAGTAAAACATGCTGTTTTGATAGCTTCTTCCCAAAAGTACTTAGGTAATTCGCTTCAGCTATCATCGTCTTTCCCGCTTCAATCAACGTTCTATTCTTTCTTTCCACAACCCCATTTTGTTGAGGAACTCCAGCGGTTGAGAAGTTGTGATCTATCCCATGATCATCGCAATATCGAGCAACACCGTTGTTCTTGAATTCTGTTCCATTGTCGGATCGAACACTAACGATGTCATCTTCTTTTTGGGTTTGGAGCAGTCTGAATAAGGTGGTCAAAATGTCGTAACAATCATCTTTTGAGATCATCATTTCCACCCATGTGTATCTTGAATAATCATCCACCACAACTAGAGTATATTTGTTCTTTTGAATACTTACAGTGGTGACTGGTCCAAATAGATCAATGTGGAGCAGTTGCAAACATCTAGAAGTTGAAGGATTGGTCTTGCTGGAGAAAGATTTCTTCGGTTGTTTGCCAAGTTGACATGCGGCGCACTTCTTGTCATTATGATCAGCAACCTTGGGAAGTCCTTTAACTAGGTTATTCCTGCTGAGTTTAGATAGATATTTGAAGTTCAAGTGACTTAAGCGCTTGTGCCACAGCCAACTATTTTCGCTCACACTTTTAGCTACAAAATAAAGATTAGTACTAGAGTTCAAACTATGGAAATAAATAATGTAAATATTTGTCTTACGATATCCCGTGAGTAATGTAGCTCCAGTTTTGCCATTCTTGATAAGACATTGAGTTGAGGTGAAATGGCATTCTAATCCTTTGTCGCAGAATTGAGATATGGATAATAAATTGTGCTTGAGCCCTTCGACGAGAGAGACTCTTTCAATGCACACTTTGTCCTTTTTGAGCTTTCCATATGCAACAACTTGACATTTGTTATTATCACCAAATGTTACTGAGGGACCTCTTTCTTCATGGACATCTTCTAATAAGGATTCATCTCCAGTCATGTGTCTTGAACACCCACTATCGAGAATCCATTCATAATTTCTAGCTTTTGAAGATCCAGCCATGAAACAAAGAACCTGAAATATAGACATTTAACCAGGTCCCCTTTATTCCTTTTGGGTCCTAGGGTTAGCAACTTTTGACAACCCACTCTTGCTTGACCTTAGGATTTTTACGTCCTTTGGCATTGGGAGTGAATCGCAAAAGACATTCCACGGCCTTGTGTCCAGAACAATCACAAATGGAAAAATGATGAAAGCCACCAATCACATGAGTTTTCACAAACTCTTTACTTTTCTTTGGGATAGCATTCTTCTTTGGGTCAGATGGACTAGCCTTAACAAAATCCTTCTTTTGAAATTTTGGAGCGCTTGATCTAGGAGGGCGCATAGGGCTAGGAGACGCACGGCGATGAGGCGCGTGGCTCCTAGGCGCATAATGTGCACTCGGAGAAGGAGAGCGCTTTGTTTCAAGAGGGATTTTGCTAGAGGATGATTCATCTGTAGCTATATCTTTCCCATTAGCTTTCCCAAATTGCTTCATTGGGTAGACATAATGGAATGTTTGTCTCTTGAATTTTTCCTGTCCTTTACCAATTGAATTAGAATGTTTTTCCTTGGGAATTTCAAAAGTTTGCTGGTTTGTAAATTCACTATCTCTTTCAGCACAGACATCACATTTAAAGTTGTCACTAGTTGATGAGAATCCCAAGCCACTTTTATCACCACTGACTTTTTGGGACTCAAATATATTCTCCATAGTGACATGAGAATTGGACCACTCATTTGTAATCTTTTTAAGATCAGTAATTTGAGCAACCAATTCATCATTTTGAACTTTAAGAAGTGAGTTCTGTTCTGTTAGGAAAGTGTTTTTAACAGTAAGAGGAGTCATGCTCTTTATCTGCTCCTTAAGGAGGGTGAGTTCAGATTTAAGTAGAGATTTCTCGGTCTTAAGCTGGGAAATTTCATCACATGATAGTTCTAAAGCTTCCTTCATATTATCAAATCTAGTGATTACCTTTTCAGCCTTTTTTAACATTTTTTCTTGTTCAGCAATCACTTCATCATCATTGATCTTGGAGATTGGAGCAATTGGTTCAACTTGAGGTCTGATGTAAGCTCCTTTTCTCAACTTGTTCCTTGCACTTAGATCACATCGTGAGAATAACAATCCACCATCGCTTTGAGCCGGAGTGAGAAATCCTTGTTCAACGAGCTCGCTGATGGTTGGTCCTTTCTTCCTTTTCACTTCTTGAAAACCTGCAGATTTCTTGATAGGTTTATTCAAGACATTCATATCAGGAACATCATTGGAGAAGTCATCATCAGAATCATAGGTATTAACTTCATCATCATTTGCCACCAAACAAACGAGTCCATCATCGGAATCTTCATCGCTCTCATCTGAGTCTGTTTCAATCCAAGTGTTCTGCTCATTTGCTGGTGCTTCTTCTTCAGCAACCATTCCCTTGTGACGAGTGAATTTGGGAGTGAACTTGGGAGTATGGCTGCTCTTCTTCTGCATATATTCAAATTTTGGAGTTGGGCAGCTTGAAGCATAGTGTCCTGGTTTCCTGTAATTAAAACAAACAAGGTATTCTTTTCTTTTTGAGTCACTGCTCCTTGTGAACTTTGGAGGAGCTCTGCTGGTAGATCCTTGAAATTTGCTGGTTGAGCCGGGTCTTGAGAATTTTCTGAACTTTTGAAATTTCTTCACAAATAAAGCGAAGTCTTCATCATCCATGTCTAGTAGCTCAGAGGTGGAAATTTTGGGATCATACTTTTCTCTTCTTGAACCGGCGCAGGCGCATGCACTTCTTCTCTATGCGCCACCATTGCTATGGATTTCGACTTTCCTTCAGTTTCACTGATTCGTTGGAGTTTGAGCTCATAAACTTTAAGATTTGCATAAAGGTTTCTTAAAGCCCATACATATAAAGTTCCTTCGTCTTCTAGAGCACTGGATTTATGTAGGTATCTTGATCCAAAAGCTTGGAGAAAATTGACATTCAAATCTTTGTTAGAAAACTTCATGCCAAGTGAAATACATAGATTTATAATTTCACAGTAGCGTTCATATGTTTGTCTTAAGGTTTCACCGGGGAGTTGAGAGAAATTGTTGAATCTCTTTTGCACTTCATATTTCTTGTTCTCCTTACAAACATTATCTCCTTCTATATGCTCTTCAATAGCATCCCATAGCTCAAAAGCAGTAGCACAATGCATGCCTTGTTGTTTCATAGCCGTGCTTAGAGTGCTTAGGATAATATTTCTTGCTTTGCCTTCATTTGCAACTCTTCTTGTTTCTTCCTCAGTCCATTCTTCCTTTGGTTTCTTGACGGTTGGTTGGACAGCATTGGTGCGCGGATTTGGATTCGCTTTCATAGGGATGTAAGGTCCATAAACCACGGTGTCATGAAGTCTTTCATCGATTGAGTTGAGATGAGTCAATATGCTGAATTTCCACACGTCAAAATGATCTTCATCAAAGACCGGAACGTGAGTGTAGTTTGCAGTTGCCATAGGTTTTAAGTTTGCCATTTAGAATCGGCACCCAAGCTGTTAAGCTTGAAAAACAAAAGTGTTTTATAAAGGTGTTTGCTCTGATACCACTTGTTGGTCCCAAAGGGAAACAAGGGTATGAAAAATAGCTAGAGGAAGGGGGGGGTGAATATCTGTTTTAAAATTCTTTTCGTACCTTTGAAAAACTCAATTGCAAATGCACACTTTATCAAATAAGCGTGATGATATGCACCTATGTGAGTGAGTGAAATGTACAGCGGAAGTAAGTTGAATAAATAGGCGCAAAGGTGATAAAGGGGGCGCACACACACTCTAGTATTTTGGCTCAAAGTGGGTGAAAAAGAGGAACTAAGGCAAATGATATAACAAACACAACACAGTTCAATCAATAAATCTACAATGAATAAACAAGCAAGTAATTAGATATGATATGAACTTGTAAAGGAATAGCAAGATATGAACAAGAGCTATTTGGAGAGGTTCGATCGGCAAAATGATCTACGTCCTCTACCAAGATGGTTAGTCTTGGATTTCTAATGGAGATCTTATATAATGAGAGTGTTACAAAATACAATCGTTTGAGCTTATACACTAACTCAAGATCTATTTCTATGAACGAACAAATCCTAGACAATAACCGGTGTATCTATAAAAGAAAGATCTAATTTAAAAAGGTGCGTGTGTGATTTTAGATTCAAGGCTCTTTAGATCTTTGAGATTGAGAGCACAAGAAAACTAAAGTGTTATTGCTTGAAGATTTGGTCTAAGGATGAAGGTATGAAGATGTTCTTGAGAGTTCTGGAAATAACAAAGGCAATCTTCAAATCTTCAACAAATGCTTGAGAGAGAAATTCTTGAAATTCTTAGCAAAACTCAGTAACTTCAAAATGTTGAATTTATGGGGTATTTATAGTGAAATCCCAAAAAGTAGCCGTTGAAAATTCATGATGATTCTGAGCAAAGGACAAATGAGCTGTCGCTCATTGAGTGAAGCACATGTCCTTTTATAGCCGTTAGACACATAACACAATTGTGACCGTTGTGGACAGGTGTCCTCAATTTGGGTGCACACGTGTTATTTAACCATCGTTTGAATCATTGGCATAGTTTGAATTCTCTTCAAGTCTTTAAATCTTCATTAAATCACTGAGTGTTAAACACACTACGTTGAGGCACGTGAGCTTGTAGAGGCGCATGAGCCAATAGGGCTAGGTGCATACTCATGCGCGCGCACCAAGGAGGCGCATGGCGCGTGGCTTGGAGGCGCATGGCGCATGGCTTGAAGGCGCATGGCGCATCGCTTGAATTTACACAGTGATTTTCTTGAATCTTGATCTTCTTGCCCTATTTCTAAGCCTATTCTATTACAATGGACAACCTAAAAAATGAAGTATAAATACTTCTTACATGTGGGTCTAAAGTCCATGAAATAAAACTTAGGTGATGGCTCAATCAAATCTAATCAATCCTATTACATTGAAACTGAGATATATGTGGGCATACACAATAGTAACACTTTGGTCAGCACCTGCGTCCTCAACAGAATTGGAATTTTCTCTGTTATCGTTCAGATCATCCAACAGAATCAAGGGAGATTCCTAAGGTCCTTCACCTGCAATACTTGACAGGTCATCAAAAGTAATGTTAACTGATTCTTGGATAGTTTTCAATCTTAGATTGTACACCCTATATGCTCGACTATTTTGAGCATACCCAAGAAAAATTGCCTTATCACTCTTAGAGTCAAACTATTCCAGTTGATCCCGGTCATTTAAAATGTAACACACACACCAAAACACATGAAAATAGTGAACTTTAGGCTTCTTGCCATTCAAAATCTCATAAGGTGTCATAGTGGTACCGGGTCTTAAGAAAACTCTATTTTCCGTGTGACAAGCTGTGTTTAGTGCTTCGGCCCAAAATCTTTCAGAAATTTGTTTAGAAAACAACATTACACGAGCCATTTCAAGTAAAGTACGATTTTTCCTTTCGGCAATCCCATTTTGTTGAGGAGTTTTGGGTGCCAAAAATTCATGGTGAATTCCCATTTTCTCATAAAAGGTAGAAAAAGACACATTTTCAAACTCTTTACCATGATTGGATTTTATACGAAAAACAGAAGCACAAAACAAGTTTTTGATTTTTGAGTGCAAGATTTTAAACTTTTCAAAAGCCTCAGATTTTTCTTTTAAGAAAAAGATCCATGTGAACCTAGAAAAATCAACAACAATTACCAACGAATATTTCTTACCACCCAAACTATCAACCTCAACCGGACCCATTAAATCCATATGTAAAAGTTGAAAACAATGTGTTGTTCCAGAGTACTGCTCATGGTATTGGGCAGCACTGTGGGCAACACGAGTTTGTTTGCCTTTTAAACAACCTTCACAAATGATTTTGTTTTTAAAATTCAGATTAGGAACTCCTTGAATAGAACCAAGCTTAATAATCTTTTCAATGTTTTGGAAATTTGCGTGTCCCAACTTTTGGTGCCACAAAGTGGTGACATTAACTCTCACGGAGTTGCATACCTGTTTGTCTTCAACACAATAAAAATTTTCGGTTGATCTAGTACTTGACATCACACATTTGTTAGTACGATCAAAGACTTCACAAGTATTTTTGTTTAATTTTACCTCTAAATCGTCGTCACAAAGTTGGCTTATACTAATTAGATTAGCTACAAGACCATCTACATGTAAGACATTTTTTAAGGTGGGAAAACCCGACACATTTAGTGTACCTTTCCCTATTATCTTGCTCTTACTTCCACCACCATAAGTAACATTACCTCCAAGAACATATTTATAGTCTTTTAAAAACAATTTTGTTCCCGTCATGTGACGTGAACACCCACTATCAAAATACCATGAACCTTCAACATTAGTTCTTAAGGCAGTAAAAACAACATCACATCTTTGATTGTTTTTAGGTCTCCATTCTTTCTTACTTTGCTTTTTGTTTCTCTGATAAGCAGTGTTATCAGAAGTAGTAGGTAACACTTCAGGTAACACTGAGGAACCAGAGTGATTTCTTTTCAAAAAAGTATGACAATTGTTTTTAAAATGTCCAGTAGTGTGACAATAAGTAAACACTTTCTCTTTATCAGATGTTTTGAAAGAAGAAAAATCATTATCCTTTCCACGTTTATTTAAAAAACATGTTTGATTATCTTCTAAAGACAAAGAAGAAATGATCTTATCTAAAGAATCTTGAAAACCAATACCTGCCTTGAGAGGTTTACTTAACATGAGGATCTCATCCAGTTTGGTAGACCCCGTGTCGAGCTTCTTGAGAGTGGTTTCGGCTAGAGACAATTTTGTCTTGATTTTCTCCAGCTCAACATCCTTCTTTGTGAGTTGGATTTCAAGATTAGCCATGCCAACCCTTACCTGCTGAGTTTCTTTGGTCAAGAATTGCACCATACTATGCTCCTTCTTGTATTCTTCAAGGATGTCCTCATAAAGATTTCTCAATCCTATTATGAGTTCATCCTTACTCATCTCAGCATCATCTTGAGGACTTCCTACATCCAGATTAATAGACCCCACAAAACAAACAGCATTAGTAGAATTGAAATCATTATACCTGCTAGGTGTTATCACAGGTGTTACCTCACTTGGGTTATCACTTGGGATAGCACTTTCTGTGTCCGAGTCACAAACAGTGACAAACATGGTTGTCTCATCTGGGTTTTGAGCATGGTCCACTCCTTCTTCTTCATTGTCATTGAGAGACACCCATAAGCCCTTTCTCTTCTTCCTCAGATTGTTTGCACATTCATTGGCATAGTGTCCCCATCCCGAACACATATGACATTTAATGGAGTCAAGGTAATTGGGATTTGAACTTGACTGATCAGAGGATGCCCTACGGATTGGGTTTGCTTTCTGGGTGGTTGGGAGTGACCTTCTTGGTATCGAATCATACACCTTGGTTTGTTGCTCCTTTGCTTTTACCTGCACATTTTCTTTGTTAAACTTTCTTAACATAGAGTTATATTTTTGAGCAAGTAAAGAAACACTAGCATTTTCATCCATTTCTTCAAAAACCTCTTCTTACTCATCTTTTTCAAAAATCGAGGGTTGAATTTTCAAAGCAACACTTTTTCCTTTAATAGCATCACTTTGATCAGAAAGGTTTAATTCAAAATTTTGCAAAATACTCATCAAAGTATTGATATCCATGGTTGCAAGATTGTGAGCCTCTTCAATAGATGAAACTTTTTTATTGAAGCGCTCAGGAAGAGTTCTAACTGTTTTTGAAACAAGTTGTTTGTTAGTAAAAGGTTTACCCAAAACTTGACATTCATTAGCAATATCAAAAAGTTTTTCAAAATATGAAGAAATATCGTCATTTTCACTCATCCTCAATCTTTCAAATTTGCTAGTGAGTCTCCTAAGCTTAGTTTCACGCACACTACCATCCCCTTCACAAAATCTTTGTAAAGTATCCCATGCCTCCTTAGCAGTGGGAGTATTTTGAATGAGTTTAAAAATATGCATATCAACCCACTTATAAATGGCATTAAGTGCCTTCTCATTGAAACCAGCTAGGTTGTTCTCCTCATTAGTCCACTCGAATTCAGGTTTAACTTGAACGTCACCATCTTCATCCGGAGGTAACAATGGGACAGAATAACCATTTACGATAGATCGCCAAGCCCGGATATCAATTGATTTGATATACGAGCGGAGCCGGAACTTCTAATAGGCGTAATTCGAACCATCAAGAACAGGAAGCCTTTTTTGATTAGGATTGGCTGGATCATAAGCCATGACACACTAGATTCAAGTACTTAGTATATCAAGTAACCAGCTCTGATACCAATTGAAAAAGCAAGTCGATGGCTTAAGTCAGAAAGAAAGTGTTATCAAAGGTGTTGTCAACACAACGATAACACTTCGGGCAACACTTTACACACACGAGCAGAAAACAGTTTCTGAAACGAGTTTGCAGCGGAATCAAAACACAAGAATTATTTTTCTCAAGATATATAAATTATATATCTCGAGAGATGCCTCAAAAGGCGAGACCTTCACTAATAATATGAATTGAAGTACAAGGCCGAGAGTTCCCTATTGCTATTACAATTTAAGCTCTATGGAACAACTAAGTCTATACACGAGACCCTATCCTAGCCAAGACAAACTTATAATCAAAGATTACAAGAATGAAAATAGGTTTGGGAAGACGGGGTTTATCGGAACCAAGGAGTGTATAGGCTTTTATTGTGTGAGAATGTGTGTTGAAGTAGCTTCAAGTGTTGTGTCTTCAATCTTCATTCTCCTTGCAATTTATAGGCTTGAAATACTTGGGGAATACACAAAATATGGCTGGGTTTGTGATAAAAAACGTGGTGGAGTGGTGGAGAGGATTGCCGAGCCTTGTGGAGGTTATTCTCCACATTTCCTAAAATGTAGGAACCAAGTCTTTGAATAGCCTTCTTGTACCTTCTAGCTATCCACGCCTTGTACATTCTTGATCAATAATCAGCCCTTTGAATGGGTCAAATCCCATGTTTTTATTGTTGCTTTAAATCCCACATGTTTATGAATAAAATCCACTTTTATCCATAAACTCTTATTTTATATTCCTTGCAATATTCTAGCATAATATAACTGAAAATTGGACCAACAATAAACACTAAACTTGCAACAATATTAGACATTAGTACAACAATTATTTATGAAGCAAATATTGAAATATATTCCCAGACTGTCCGTCGGGTAACACTGTGACAGTGTTGGCAGCACTTGTGGTAACACCACGTTCTGCACTTACAGTATGCATCATTTTATTTATCATTGTTGTTACTTTTTATTCGTTTGTGTGTTGTATTTTTTTTTTCATGTGTGTAATTCTTTAAATATCAATTTGACGTTTATTTATGAGTGTTTATTTTTAAAGTTATACAATTAAGTAAAATAACAAATTAATTAATTAATTAATTTTTTAATGACGTTAATTAAAAATAATATTTTAATTATTTATATTATAATTTTTATAACATCAAAATACTAATTTTAAAAAAATATACATGTGAACGAAAACTCGTTCACCACTACAGAATGTAAGCTGGCGTGAACGAAATTTTGTTCACAAGCCAGTTTCGTTCACGTGGAGAATGAAAAATTTGTTCACCATAGTGCATGCTCTTAGCCAAATACTTCATGTACCACTTAAAAAATTTCAAAGTCCACCACGAAGATGCTCAATCAAATCATATAAAAAGTCTCTAAACCTTTTATGCCCAACACAACTCCTATAAGAAGATCATCAAATCTTATAAAAAGTTTCTAAAGCTTTGTGCCCAACACAACACTAATCCATTAATTCTTTTGTAACTTTCTAATTTCGAGCTGTAAAAGTTATCAACTTTCGTTTTGTAGGTGAATGCTAAAAAGCATAAATGAAGGCCATAATTCACCAATAGCTTTTAGCGTTTTGCAAGTACATGCTTTTTCAGTTCTATTATTATGGTTCACTTTTATTACAAAAAAATTGTTTTTGTCTATTTACAAACATTTGACGAACATTTAGAAAAAGTTTGAAAAACATGATTTTTTATGATTTAGAGAAAAACTAGTTTTCCCCAAGTTTTGTGTCTTATTCTTATGAACTCGCCTGATTAACAACCATATTTATTCGTTGTTATCTTTTAATGAACTCGTCATATGAAATATGGTATTTAAAGGGAGGAGTGAGCTCTTAGCAACTCAAAATAATTTTTAGTCGTAAAGTCAAGCTTGATAGTAATATGTGAAAGCAAGATTCTAAAAAGCGCTAGGCGGTCGCTAGGCGCCGCAGCAGGGCCTAGCGCCTAGGAGGGGTCTAAACGGACTTAGGCGGGGCCGAGAATTCAGAAATAGTTCTAATATCTTAGGCGGGACTTAAGCGTTTCATGAACGCCTAGGCGGCTTAGACGGACGTCTTTTAGAACACTGTGTGAAAGTGTAGAGTTTGCTTTCTTTCTTTGCCTCATGGCTAGGGCATCGTTAGGAAAAAATAAAAAATTCCTCTCAACCACGGATGTTTATGTTTTTCTCGATGGCGCGTACCTAAAAGGGGGGGGGGGGATGATGCTGACAAAAACAATGTAAGAGTTCACAGAAGTAACAATTAAAATATTATTGGTTTTAAAAAAAAACACTGAAATTTTGTACACTGTCATAACTTATGAATATGATCAAATTTCCATTTTTTTTTTTTTAAATGGCGAGAGATTATTTTTGGAACCTTAGAAGTGGACAAAGAATGTTATTGGAATAGTGAATAAGTATATAGGGACTGGACATGAACAGAAGGCGGCTTTAATAAGGGGAACCAAACGCAACCTTAGAGCATTGAGCAGAGAGCAGCGTCATTAGAAGTAAGTCAAATTTTGAAATTGGTATTTCAAATTAATTGCCAATCTGAAAAATCACATTCAACTTTTAGCTTTTGATATCCACTCTTGAAAAAAATTAAAAGCATGAGGTGGAGCTTACGATAGAGCGGACCGCGTGGAGCGGATGAAATCGACGAGCTTTACCAAGTCAAATGAAGAAAGAATTACAAGCCAAATAAAGATAGAATCAAGAAATATATTTTACCTTATTGAGAGATATAATTTACTTTATTTAGTTGATGTATTTTAGGAAAAAGAGTATTCCTCAAGAATAGGGTTTAGGTTTTACTCCTTCCGTCCCAAAATGATCTTCATATTTGACTATTCAAACCTTTTAAGGATATGAACACTTGCTACACTAGTCATGTTTTATTTATGCACTTTAAAGCCTAAATTGTAGAAATGAAAATAACTTTTTGGAACAACGAAAAGTGGCAAATATGAAGATCATTTTGGGACGGAGTGAGTAGTATAAATGTAACACCCATCCTATTTCCTGTTAAATATTTGACATACTTGTTAAATACTTGAACTTGCATATTATGTGTTAGTTTTACTTGGGTTAAAGTTTTAACTGCTTTAGAATATTAAGGTGGTTAAATGTTTAGTTTTGACTTTTGAGTCATTTGTGAAAATTGGACTTCAGGGGTCTTTTTGTTAAAAGTGAAACTTGAGGGGCCTAAGTGCAATTGTTTGAAAGTTGTAAGTATATCTTCCTTTTCTTTCTCTGAGAAATCATTCTCAAAGTTTCTTACGCTCCCTCTGTTCTAAAAAGCTAGGTTAGGGTTTCACCCTATTCTCGACTCCTCGAGCTTAATTATCCCCCCGTTCTTGATTCCGATCCCGGATTAATATTCGTGGCGTTGAATAGAGCGTTCCAGGCCGAACAGAAATAAGTTTGGGTCAACTTGAATTTTGACTAGGTAAGTTATTAGCTCCCCCTTACTTGTAATAACATGCATAAATGTTATTCTCAATACTTGTGATTGTTAATTTTGTGTTTGGGATGATTTTTGTGGTACTTGTAAATTTGGGACAAGGGGAGAAAAACCTACTGGGTAAACTAATGAAAGGAAATGAATAAGTTGGTTTTGAACTTGTTAGTGCACTTTGATGGGTTGTTAAAATTGTAGTAAAAGTTACTCCTAAGCTTGGGACGGAGAATGAATTTTAGGTAAATTCCCTCGGCAGATTTAGCACGGTCGTGCTCCTTTTATGGGCACGGTCGTGCCGAAAATGAATTTTGTGTGAAAACTTCTCGGCTTTGATAGCACGGTCGTGCCACTTTTGCACGCACGGTCGTGCCAAGTGGAAATTCTGATTTTTCCTTCTTGAATGGTTTCCTTCATAACTTTCTATAGGAAAGTCGGAATCAAGATCCGAAAGAAGCTGAATAACCTAGACTCAGAGGGCTATTCAAAGACTAAATTAATGAGGTTTTAAAGTGATTGTCTAGAGCACTTAGATAGGTGTTTTAGGACATTGAACATAAGTATAGGAGTAGTATCTCTTCGTTATGTCTTGAAAGTGCTATGAACAAGCACTAATGTGTTATACTTGTTGTGAATCCAATGATTGTGCACCTTAGGGGCATTAGCACAAGGTCTTAGACTTGAACATCCTAAGAATAGGAGTTGGATTTTGTAAGAGTAAATGTATAACTCTTATACTTGTTTGAATGTCCAAAGATTGGAAGTTATAACTTGAAGTATAAGACATTAAAAGCTTGTACATGACTTGAACATCCATAGAAATGGATTAAGACTTGAATTATAAGATAATAAAATCTTGTACATGGCTTGACACCAATACATATGTATGGTAGTGAACTTGAAAGTGCTATAAGTAAGCACTAACGTGTATGAGACATGTTCTTGTTGTGTATGTGCAAACATTGCATACATTTGCTTGATACAAGGTGACTTCTTGACTACTTGAAGCATGTTCCTTGTTGAGCTAGTCCACTACATTTGGATTAGTTCTTCTCCCGTTGTTCAAGTAAATATCTACTTGTACTTTCTTGTGTGAGTCCAGCTGGTTCTCCTTGCTTGTTCGAAAATGTATAGGTTCACGCTTGTCGCGAGAGCTGGGGTTTAAGT
Organism: Campanula takesimana; assembly: GCA_026119855.1. Lineage (NCBI taxonomy): Eukaryota > Viridiplantae > Streptophyta > Magnoliopsida > Asterales > Campanulaceae > Campanula > Campanula takesimana. Next base: position 1,128,871 of record JAOWBW010000390.1, on the reverse strand, counting down.
GACAATCGGGTCCCTATGTATTTCCGCCCGACCCCTTACTACCGGCCATAGTAAGGGCATAGCTTCCTTAGTTGGAGCAATAAGCCTGACTAAAGTGAATGCTAATTTCCCGTCCCGAACACCTCATGAATAATCATGAGTACTGATATTGAGAATGACACTGGTTACCGGGTCTTCTGATATACTGAATAATCAGTTCCTGTTATTGATCGTGATGTCAAAGTAATACAAGCTTCGACAACAATGGTATTCTTGGGAGGAATAAGGAAGGAAGCAATATCCTTATAACTTGCTTGGTTAGCGTTATGTGCTACTGGATGAGTGGATTATCCTCTCATATACTTGTTACTTGATGATACTTGAGATATGATTATTTGAGTATCTACTTGAATTGCATGATAACATGTCATGTAGTTGCATCTAATAGCTTACTGAGATTTATCTCACCCTTTATTTGTTCCCCCCCCAGGAAAGGAAGGATAGTGCGCAGTGAGGCTCGACATAGTTGGGAGCTTGCTTCGCAGGTCGTGATTATTTTGGGGCTTGTGTCCTTTTACACTTGGTGAGGACGATGTATTGGGTTTTGTATAACTCCTTATTTTGGGGTAGACAGTCTTGTTCAGTTCTTGTTGTCACTAGACATCTTGTATAGTACTCTTAATGCCAGCTTATGTGCTAGGCATGTTTCCGCTGTGTATGTATTAAGTTTGGTTTTGAATTTTCTTGTCTAGAACTCGTGTTGTGAGCTAGTATAGCTCCTTACTCTAGAGTATATATATCATGTCAGTTTGTTAAACAAATGTCATTAAGTTTCTTGTTAAGTTTCTTGTTTCCCGTTAGGCACTCCATCCAGGTACGAGGTTCTATTAGGGGATCCCGGGACCTGGGGGCGTGTCAATAAATGTAGGGTTAAGTCATTGTAATTATTTGAGAGAGTGAATAACATAAATATTATCATCTCCTCTCCACCATATTCTCAACATCATATATCTCCCACCTTATCAAAATAAACACTCAATTTTTATTTTAGTTGTTAATCAAGAGTAATTTTTATTTAAATGTTCATTTTAAAACGTACATTTGTAACTTTTTTGGGCTTGTACCAGCAAACTACTCCATCCACCGGTTCATGCTAAATACTCCATTCGTTTCATAATAATGTGCATAAATTTTGAGTATGGACAAAAATTAAAAAGAGAATAGTAGTTGATTTGTGAGTAGGAAAAATGAGGTAGAAGAGTGAAAGTGGGGTAGTGAATACTAGTGGATAATAGTTGTTGTGGTATGATAAGGTAAGTGAGTTCCATTGAATTAAAAAATATATAAAATTTATGTTTAAGGAAAATAAAACTTATCAATAAAGACAAATTCTCGCGTACAACATGCCGCACGGTGCGGCGGGCAAACCCCCGCCCGCCCGCCCAGTCCCATTAAAAAAAAAAAGCCTTTAAAAAGCCATATCTTGAGATTTATAAGTCGATTTTTTTTAAAAAAATACCGTTGTGTTCGTCTCGACGAGACGAATAACACTACATAAGTCATGATATGGTTTGATTTTTTTTTTTAAAAAAAATACATTTTTTACACACAAAACAAATTGATCTGTTGTCAGATGAAAATGTAACACTCTGTTCTGATAAAAGCAACACTTTCATCTTCAAAAAGTAACACTTTTTACTGTTAAATGTAACAACAGTTTTTACAAAAAAAAAAAAAAAAAAAAAAAAAGGTTTTGCATTTCAATTGTTACTTTCTCAATAAAAAATTGTTACATTTCATATATAATGTTACATTTCAGAATATAAACTGTTACAATTTGAGAAAAAAAAATGTTACATTCATTTTTTATAAAATGTAACATTAGTTTAGTTGTCAATCTTATGTTAATTTTGGGGAGAAAAAAAGTGTTACATTTGAAAAACAGAGTGTTACATTCTTTATAAAAAGTGTGACATTTGTTTAGTTGTCAATCTTTAATTTATTGCATCAAAATTGTGGTACATTTGTGTTTTTAAAAAAGTGTTACATTTGAATTAAAAAAGTGTTACATTTCGCTATAAGAATTGTTACTTTTGTTGGAGGAAAAAAAGTTGGGGTGGCAAAAAAAAAAAAAAAAAAATCGGCAAAAAAAAAAAAATGTCGGCTCGGCTCCCGACGCCGTCGCACGCCGTGCGGCGGCCGCACAGGAGAACGGCTCATCAATAAAATGCTTAAAAGGGAGGTTTGTGGAATGGAGAAGTATGTACTTTCTATATCTCAAATCTATTCTATACTATATTAAAAACAAGTAACTCATTTTCCCTCCAAAAAAATGTTACTGTCAAGAGCAAAAGTGTAATCTCCAGTAAACAAAGACAAATATGTCATTATCTTTAATTTGGTACAAACATTAAACTTTGCAAGTAAATTTATTTTTATATGATACTTTTGAATCTTTTATTTAGTAAAAATATTTAACTTTGATCAATATATAGTGAAAAATTACTAATTGATGCGGACATTAAGCCGTTGAAGTTTTTGGACTCATTTGCGTGCGTGCACGGAAACCGTCGTAACTTTTGACTCCGGATGAACCACGGAACGCACCGCATATCAAATCGAACATCGTAGCGAGACTAACAAAAGTCATTATCTCTAATTTGATTTGGTATAAGTAGTCAACTTTTCATGTATATTTATTTTTATATGATAATTTATATTTTCTTGAATTAATGAAAAAAATAGATTTAATCAACATCTGTACTATATTAAAAACAAGTGAGTCATTTTCCCTCCCAAAAATGTCACTATCAAGGGCAAAAGTGTAATCTCTACTAAACAAGGACAAATATGTCATTATCTTTAATTTGGTACAAGCATTAAACTTTGCATGTAAATTTATTTTTATATGATACTTTTAAATCTTTTATTTAGTAAAAATATTTAATTTTGATAAATATATAGTGAAAAATTACTAATTGATGCGGACATTAAGCCGTTGAAGTTTTTGGACACATTTGCGCGCGTGCGCGAAAACCGTCGTAAATTTTGATTCCGGATTAACTACAGAAGGCACCACATATCAAATCGAACGTCGTAGCGAGACTAACAAAAGATATAGGGCAAAGCTCCTTGATGCAGTGTTCAAAACGCCAAAAAAAGTAATTTATGGCCTCAAACGGGCTTCTAAAGTTTTTAAAATGTTTTTGTACATATTCGAATTTTTTCCTTTGTGCTTAATAAAAGTTTACTTCATTGTGTTAATTTACAATAATTGTTTTATGAAAAAATTATTTATATTTATGGAAATATTTTTAGCATTTGATATATAATATTTTGTTATTTTAGAACCGTCATGCAAGTAATTTTCCTCAAAAAATACATGTAAATAAATAAGGTAGTAAACGATTGCTTTAGTTGTTTTGTGAAAAAATATTAAGCATTCATTTTGTAAGATAATTATTACTGTTTCAATAATGTATAAAAGCTTTTCGTTTTCTTGATAAATTTATTTTAATTTCAATCTTTTAAATTCATAGCAACACCTCGTGCATCGCACGGGTTTAACACAAGTAAATGTCATAACTAGTCAACCTATTTACGTTCCTTTTTTTTTTGTTTTCCTCCTGAAGTGATCTCAATCTTTTCATATTTCTAACAATAGTAGCACCTTAAAATGCAAATGAGTAAATGTTGCATTAAAGATAAGTTGTATTTTTTTGTATAATTTTTTTTAAAAATATTAATATTTTTTAAAAAAATATTTATATTATATTTAAGACTCATTTGTTACATCTAATGGCTGATAACTTATAGTTGAAAGCATATGGTTGATGATTTATTGTTTTATAGTTGATTAACTAAAAAAAAAAAATCATATATATATTTTATTTTATTTTTAGCTTTTTTTATTTTACTTATTTGGGCTACAAGTAGAGCCGTCAATTCGGGATCGTCCCGTCGGGCCGTCCCGTCCAGCTATATACATGGGACGGAACGGGACAGTATTCTAATCCTGAAAAAATGCGGGACTATTCGGGACATCCCGTTTGGGACGGGACACAACGCGGGATGGGACGGGACGTCCCGTATGTTTTTTGAAACTTTAGGCTCAATCCCAATTTTCAACCCAAGCCCAAGCAATACAAGCCCAACATCATTTAATCTACATGTTTTCTATCATCATTTTAAATTCTGAGCATATTAGAAGCATTGGTCTTTGAAGTTTATTTTTGTAAATTAAAGTGGGACGTAAAAGCACAAATCACCTGCAAGGAAAAAGATTAGAACGAAGATAGAAAGAGAGAAAAGAGAGACTGAGAACAAGAGAAAGAAGAAGACACAACACAACAGAGAATGGGAAGACCAACTTGGGTCTTTTGTTTCTTGTGTTTTGAGGTGCCAAAAGACTAACAGAAAATGTGATATGCTCACTTCAACTTAAAAAATCGTCAGTTTTTGATCGCGTCAACTTATCCCGTATTTGTCCCGCATTGTCTCGTGTTCCGAGGTGATTTGAGATGGGACGGGAAATTTCAGTCCTGCGATAAATTTGGGATTGCCCGTCCCGTCCCGTATAGTTTGCGGGACATCATAGTTTTGTCCCGTCCCGTTGTCCCGAATTGACGGCTCTAGCTACAACTGAGTTGTTGTTTTGACTTAAGTTAAAAATAAACACTCCAAATAATATTTATATTAAATCATAAATAAAAACCCTCGCAAAAAATTGGAAACAAACAACCACTAAAAGAAGTAAATTTGAAAAATGTTTTTTTTAAAACCAAAAAAGAAAAAAGTTAAATTCCGTAAGTTGCAATTTTTATCCACGTGATTTAAGAATCAATCAAACGACGCCGTGACGTTCATAAATGACTTGACTGGCATTGCCTTTTGCGGTTGGTTGTGAATATAAAATGATTGGGTAAATGATGATTACTTTATTAGTATCACAACTTCTTTTTGTGGGCATAGGTCAGACCAAACAGGGCCTTCTTTTTTCTCTGCTTTTAATGGTTTCACTTTGGCCAAAAAGTGAAACTGTGGAATGTGATAAGATGTGCTTTTTATTTGTTAATTTGGAAAACCAAGGAGTGAGACTGTAAAATTTGAAACTCAGGTGATATTTATCAACGTAATACTCGCTCTGTCCCTAAATGAGTATCCATTTTCAAGAAATCTTTATCCCGAAATGAGGGTTTTTTTTAGCATAACTTTGTCCCTAAATATTTTTTTTTTCAAAAATTTTTTCACCGGTATCTTTAAACGTGCAAAACTAAATGTTTGTAAAATTTGAAACTCAGGTGTCGTTTGTTTTTTTTGTTTTTTTTTTTTTTTTTTTTTAACTATTTTGGATTTGAAAAAATTGTGACATTTACATAACTAAAATAGTGCAATTTAATCTACTAAGATGTACTGAATTTGTCAATCTAAACGCATATGTTCACAAGCTTTGGACTCTAATGTAATACCCCAAACATTTATAAAAAATAACATCTCCAATATATGCACCAAATTTAATACTAAAAAAAAAAATAAAAAAATATCTCTTTTACACCTCATCTGCAACTATTTTCATTATTTCACAAGTAATACACAAAACAGAGAATTTTACATATTCTCTCATCTTTTTTTTATTGAGATGACTTTTGTATTACCTTGTATCTAATATTAGATTATGCTCTATAAATGTATTTGCACTAATAGTATTATACTCTCTCCGTCCCAGCAGAAGTGACACTAGTGGTCAAATTGACTAAACTTTGAACAACAATCTAAATATAATATACTGATCATAATGAAAATTTAAAAAGTGTTATTGTATCACCATTTATAATATTTTCAATAACAATTTTTAAATTTTCATTAGATCATATATTATATATAGATTGTTGGTCAAAGTTTAGTCAGTTTGACCACTAGTGCCACTTCTGCTGGGACAGAGATAGTATTTTATTTTTATTTTGTTCCAAACAAGTCTATCTTAATTTTGCCAAAAAAAATTTAATTAGTGAAGTATGATTCATGAACTAGGAAAAGGCATGACCAGAAGAATTGTGAAAAATAAATTTAAAATATACATTAATTTAGTTGCTCAACAATAGGTAATTTTGCCCCTAGTGGGTCTTTTGATAGATCACAGATTGATATATGTTAAAAATTAGTGAAATTAGAATGTATTTATTGAAATCATGTATCAAATTTGATGCATATTGGAGAGATGAATATTACTCCCTCTGTTTCATAATACATGTCGTTTTAGACTTCTTCACACATATTAAAAAATACAATTAATACATATTAAAAAGACATATGTGCCCCTAAAAGTATCCAATTACTTAGGCATTTAAATACTTATACAAGAAATAGTTCACAATTAATGAATAAGGGTATAATAGGTAACCAAGAGTAATTCTTTTTTGGTAATAGTAAAACGTCAAATATTTTAGAACAAAAAATTACTCCTAAAACGTCATGTATTATGAAACGGAGGGAGTAGTGAATTAGATTATTAAGTGCGACCATTTGATGCACATTAAAGATGGTGTTACATTAAATTTGTGCAAAAAAAAGTACACCAAATTTTGCACAAAAATTCCAATGTTTGCTCTAAATTTTACACAAAAAATATATTTTTTACACCCTATCTTTTAAGGGAAGAGCTATTGCCACTACATAATTTGATAATCAACTACCTTCATTAATGAATCATAAAATTAATTAATGTCTTGACACTATTTCCCTTCAAATTCCATTTAACTATTTTCTTTACTTATTTTTATTATTTTTTGTTGTAAGTTCTCCATTTTTTATTGATATTTTTAATTAATTATTTTTATCATACTAATAAAAGTAAGTAAAATTTAATTATTCTTGGTATTTTTGAATAATTATATTTAATCATATAAATAATATAAAAATACATTTCATTTTTTTGTATTTTCCAATAAATATTTTTATTCATCCTAATAAAAGTAAATTAGATTTTAACTTTCTTGGCATTTTAAAATAATTTTATTTATTAAACTAAAAATATATATTTAACAATACTTGTATGTAAATATATAAATTAAATTGTTATAATACTTATTCAGAAAATAATATGATTTTTGTTAATAATTTTTCTACCTGACTAAACTTATTTTTACTTAAAAAAATCTGAACAAAATTTAGTTGTTATAAAATTTAATGGTTAAGATGTATAACTATTTTTTATTCACTTTTTAAACTTTTAATTTTGTAAGAATATTATTAATAGTATGAATGAAAAGATTTATGCGAAAAGACCAATAAAATAAAATTTAATTTACTCTTATTAGTATGATAAAAAGAATTATTTGAAAAGACTGAGAAAAGAAAAATAAGAAAATAAAACTTAGAACAACAACAACAAAAAGTAAATGAAATAATTAAAAAATATTCAAGGGCAATTATGTCAAGACATTGATTAAATTTAAAATGCATTAGTGAATGTAGTGGATAATAGCTCTTCATATCTTCAGTTATTTTTATTATTTCATAAACAATGTTCAAAGTTATGAGTTTTACACATTCATCCTTCTATGTTTTTTATTTTATACTATATTTGCATTAACAATGTTATATATATTTCTATGTTTTATTATAATATATTGCACTTATAATGTTAGATTTTATTTAACTTTCATTTTTATCAATAAATAAATAAATTATTTTAACTCATTCCAAAAAATTGTCTCATTTGAAAGTGGAAGTAATTATCTTGTAGGAAAATACAAACAAGTAAACACGAACATTAAACTATTAAAATATAATTTAATTAAAAATATATATAAAGAATCAATGTATACAATTATAAATCTTGCACCAAATTTGGTAGAAGTTGAAATTGTTTGTCAATAGCTTGCTGAGAACAGATGTTACCTCAAGTGTTAAATAACACCCCAGGTAACACTCCAGACGGACAGAAAATACTCACACAAAAATTGTAGAGTTTTTGCAGCGGAAAATAAATAGCACAAGAGAAATATTTTTCTCAAGTTATATAAATATAACTTGAGATGCCTAGATGGCGAAAACCTTATAATCAAAACCAATTACAAAGTTTAAAATGGTTCCCTATACAAACTATGATATACTCTCTATGGAACCAAAGTAAGAACAAAGTACAAGATTCTATCCTAACCAAAACTCACTCAAACCCGAAGTATTTGAGTGATAAAAGAGTGTATGGAAGACAGAATCTCAAAAGGAGCCAAGAGTAGCCAAGAGTACTTTGGTCTTTTTGTGCTATGGATGTGTGTATAAAATTGGCTTCACTTCATTCTTCATCCAAGTACTCTTTATATAGCCACACATACTTGGAGGCTACACAAAGAACAACCTTGGGGCTGTTTGTGATCGTGTGAGGGGAGAGTGGAGTGAGTTGGCCATGATCTCCTATCTTCAAGGAAGACTTGGTCTTCTTTTCCATATTTTTCTCAACCGCTTTCTTGAAGCCCAAGACCTTGCTTCTCCTTCTTGTACCTCATGCTTCCAAAGCCTTTTACATCTTTAATTAATCAGCAACAACAACTTTGAAATGGTCTCCCACGTTTTTCTCCATATTTAACACATGTTAAATATGTTTGAGACTCCTTCATTTACTCTCGCCAATTATGAATAAATCTCCATTAATTTTTCTTCCACATTTTAAGCTCTATAAACCAACTTTATTATACCTGAAAATATGGACCAATATCTAGACAATAATATTAGGACATTAGTATAAAATTATATTAGAAAGAAATGTCAAATTACAAATAATTTTCGTCACAGCACTTAGACTGTCAGTGGCAACATCTGAGGTAACACCTCCGTCTGCACTAACAATCTCCCCCTTAATTTGAGATTTCTTTCCAATCTCCTAAGTGTTGGTACCTGTAAAACAAGTTAGCCATATAGCATGATAACAGAGCAAAAACCCGAGTTAAACTCCCCCTTAATGTAGGAGTTAAACAAACAAACAAAGATTTACAAAACAATACTAATCAAACACATATTTCAAATGCTTCTAACTAGTAGTTTTAAAAACGAATGTAAATCCAAGTTTAAAAACATAAAAACCAACAAAATCTATCCAAAAGATTAACACCAAACAGAATACCACCAAAACATTAGTTCTAAATGTTGGGTTTCGATCAAACATGCGCAGAGGAATTTAGCATTTAAAATTTTGAAACCCAAAGCCATGGATCCGTTCATATGATTAAATCAAATACGACATAAGAATAAAGGAATAAACTAACCCTTGATGGCTATCAAATTCTCTTGGTCTTTGGTGGAGGTTTGAAGACTTGATCACGATCACAAAGCTTGAACACGAACTTTGAAGATGATGATTTTCACCCTCTAGCGGTATCCATACTTCGAACGAATATCAAAGGAGCTTCTTTGATCTTGGTTGCTAGACCAAATTGTGAAACACTTTTTCACAATCAAAAGAACAATATGGAATTTATTTTGTGTATTATTTTGTTTCTCAACCAAGAATGTCTTGGAACAAAATAAACCCTCTCTCAAACTCTCTGAGACTCACAAAATCATTGGCATTGAGCGCTGGCCGAATTTGGTCTTTTATACACAAGTATGACCTATTCCAAATAGGAAACTTGTGTCAAAATCCGTCCAAAATTCGTTTCCTAATCAAATTAGGAATCTGCCACCCGACAGTAGTGTGCGGCCGCCCAGAATGCACTGTGCGGTCGCACAACTATCTGAAACAAAACTGGTACAAAAATGGGCTAAGTGTGCGGCCGCCCAGTCCATACTGTGCGGTCGCCCACTTTCCCAGAATGTCCAGAATTTCCAAAATTCCAATGTAGTTCTTTTAAAGATTCGTTCTATTGTGTGTGACCCTCTAGGATTATACTAAGTTGGCAATGGGTTCAAACATGAAACCATAAGATATGATTAGGTTCTAGCAAACCGTCATACCTACCCAATTGGTATAACTAGATACAAGTTCGCAATCCTCTTAGAATATGTCATAATCCTTTTGTCCACGATATCATTGAACACAAGTCATGGTCAAAGAGTCAACTTGTTTTGTTCAATACTTTCTCGATTCCGAATATGTTGATAATCCAAATGACATTGATCCAATCAATTCATTTGAGTCCGGCCGAACATTTCATCAACATCATTCCTACGAGAGGCCCAAGCTTGACATCTCTCCGAGGAGGGACAAATCCATTTAGCTTATTATTCTTCCCTACATGAATCCGATTATGCCAATCATACCCTTTATAACTACTCGGTTAAAAGTAGCGTTTGAATATGTCAAACATAATGTTCATCAAGTGGAAGACTATAATAATTTCATGTCTAAGGATTCAAATGACATAACTAATATGAGATATATGTATGACATAGACCATGACATAAATCTCATAAAGCGGGTCATGTCCAGTATCTTGTTCCAAACAAGTACCCATAAATCTAACATGATCATCCCATGATCATTTAGCCTTTATACTAGTGCTTAACAAGTACTGGGACGGAGATTATTATAAGTAAACATGAACAACAATAATAATCAAAACATCTCTTTATTGATATGAAATAAATGATAACAATTACAACGTTTATTAAACGTGCCTAGGGCACCACTACCAACAATCTCCCACTTGCCCTAGGCCCAATCTCCCATGTATCTAATACCCATGGACCTAACATGGCCATCATGTTTAGCTTGTGGAAGTCCCTTTGTTAGCGGGTCCGCAACATTGTCATCAGTAGGTACTCTGCATATATTTACGTCTCCCCTATCAACGATCTCTCGAATGATATGAAAACGCCTAAGTATGTGTTTGGATTTCTGATGTGCTCTTGGTTCCTTTGCTTGAGCAATAGCACCATTATTATCACAATAAAGGTCTATTGGATTAGCAATACTAGGAACCACTTCAAGTTCAGTTATGAACTTCTTAATCCAAACAGCTTCCTTTGCAGCATCCGATGCAGCAATATACTCAGCTTCTGTTGTATAATCAGCGGTTGTACTTTGCTTGGAACTCTTACAGCTCCACCATATAACATAAACACAAAACCCGATTGCGATCGACTATCATCTTTGTCAGTTTGGAAGCTTGCATCCGTGTAAGCATTTACAACGAGATCATCTTCCATTCCTCCATAGACCAAAAACGAGTCTTTAGTTCTTCTCAAGTACTTAAGAATCGCTTTTACAGCTATCCAGTGATTTTCGCCAGGGTCGGATTGGTATCTACTTGTCATGCTCAAAGCATAAGACACATCCGGCCTAGTACAAATCATGGCATACATGATGGACCCAATTGCCGAAGCATATGGAACATCATTCATTTTCTCACGCTCATCTTTTGTCTTAGGACATTGAGTCTTTCTTAGAGAAACTCCATGTAACACGGGCAAGGTACCTCTCTTAGAATTTTCCATATGGAATCTTCTAATGACCTTGTCAATGTATGTACTTTGGCTTAAACCAAGTAGCCTCCTTGATCTATCTCTATAGATCTTAATGCCAAGTATATATGCGGCTTCACCCATATCTTTCATTGCGAAGCACTTTCCTAACCAAGTCTTCACAGACTGAAGTGTAGGAATGTCGTTTCCAATGAGCAATATGTCATCCACGTATAAAATAAGGAATAGCACTATGCTCCCACTAATCTGTTGGTAGTGGTGCCCTAGGCACGTTTAATAAACGTTGTAATTGTTATCATTTATTTCATATCAATAAAGAGATGTTTTGATTATTATTGTTGTTCATGTTTACTTATAATAATCTCCGTCCCTAGTACTTGTTAAGCACTAGTATAAAGGCTAAATGATCATGGGATGATCATGTTAGATTTATGGGTACTTGTTTGGAACAAGGTACTGGACATGACCCGCTTTATGAGATTTATGTCATGGTCTATGTCATACATATATCTCATATTAGTTATGTCATTTGAATCCTTAGACCTGAAGTTATTATAGTCTTCCACTTGATGAACATTATGTTTGACATATTCAAACGCTACTTTTAACCGAGTAGTTATAAAGGGTATGATTGGCATAATCGGATTCACGTAGGGAAGATTAATAAGCTAAATGGATCTGTCCCTCCTCGGAGAGATGTCAAGCTTGGGCCTCTCGTAGGAATGATGTTGATGAAATGTTCGGCCGGACTCAAATGAATTGATTGGATCAATGTTATTTGGATTATCAACATATTCAGGATCGAGAAAGTATTGAACGAAACAAGTTGACTCTTTGACCATGACTTGTGTTCAATGACATCGTGGACAAAAGGATTATGACATATTCTAAGAGGAATGCGAACTTGTATCTAGTTATACTAATTGGGTAGGTATGACGGTTTGCTAGAACCTAATCATATCTTATGGTTTCATGTTTGAACCCATTGCCAACTTAGTATAATCCTAGAGGGTCACACACAATAGAACGAATCTTTAAAAGGACTACATTGGAATTTTGGAAATTCTGGACTTTCTGGGGAAGTGGGCGACCGCACAGTATGGACTGGGCGGCCGCACACTTATCTCAGTTTTGTACCAGTTTTGCTTCAGATAGTTGTGCGACCGCACAGTGAATTCTGGGCGGCCGCACAGTACTGTCGGGTGGCAGATTCCTAATTTGATTAGGAAACGAATTTTGGATGGATTTTGACACAAGTTTCCTATTTGGAATAGGTCATACTTGTGTATAAAAGACCAAATTCGGCCAGCACTCAATGCTAATGATTTTGTGAGTCTCAAAGAGTTTGAGAGAGGGTTTATTTTGTTCCAAGACATTCTTGGTTGAGGAACAAAATAATACACAAAATAAATTCCATATAGTTCTTTTGATTGTGAAAAAGTGTTTCACAATTTGGTCTAGCAACCAAGATCAAAGAAGCTCCTTTGATATTCGTTCGAAGTGTGGATACCGCTAGAGGGTGAAAATCATCATCTTCAAAGTTCGTGTTCAAGCTTTGTGATCGTGATCAAGTCTTCAAACCTCCACCAAAGACCAAGAGAATTTGATAGCCATCAAGGGTTAGTTTATTCCTTTATTCTTATGTCGTATTTGATTTAATCATATGAACGGATCCATGGCTTTGGGTTTCAAAATTTTAAATGCTAAATTCCGCTGCGCATGTTTGATCGAAACCCAACAGTGGTATCAGAGCCTGGTTTTGTTGATTAATTCAATACTTGGATCATGTTATGTGTATATAAATTGTTTATGTGCCTTGCATGATTTGAATATTGGAATATATGTTGTTTATGTGTTATGTGATTTTATGTGGTTTATTGTTTTGCAACTTTAATCGCACGATTCAATCGCAATAAATAAATTATGGTGGATTCAGAATTGTTGATTATTAATTTTTGATTGGATCAAAGTTTTAATAATCGGGGAAAAACGATTTTGAGACAAAATTTTCGAACTTCAAAATTCTGTACATTCTGATCAGTTTGGGCGACCGCACAAAATCACTTGGGCGGCCGCACATGTTTGGGCGACCGCATAGTGAGTTTTGGGCGGCCGCACATAAGGATCAGATTGTCTGATTTTTGGTTGAAATCAGAATTTGGAATTTTCGAGAGGTCCAACAAAACCAGTAACAGAACCAGTCCAGACTTGCTGATCTGGAATGAGTTTTGGGTAGTTGGTTTATGTGAGGATCTTGGGGTTTGATTTCCTATTTGTTTTAGTCTTGTGATTCTAAGATTGGTTCAAGGTTTGGATGGCTAATCTGCGTTCATCGAGATTGTGTTTCCCAAACTTGATCGCAACCAAAGTTTCAAAGATAAAACGAAGTTAGAATTATGAAGTGTTCATAATTGCTAAAATTGAGAAACAAAGTTCTTGATTCAATGATTGGAGATCCATGTGGAATTGTGAATGCAATTGGCCTACGTTCATCGAGACCATCTATTGCTTAGTTTCGGCCACATGGACTACTTTCTTGGTTTCTTGAATTAGTGCGGGATTGTGGTTGCCTAATGGCTTAGTTCGACCGCACTTCTTGTTGTCTTGATTTGGAGATAAAGACCAAAGTTGAAATAGTCTCATCCTCATAATTATAGAGAAACTAATGACACATAAATACCATGCTTAAATTAATGGAGATTAATTTAGTGGCTAAACTTGATGTGTAACATGTTTATATTATGTGCTCATAAATGTGTTATATGCTATATGTGATGAACCTTCAAAGAAAGTTTTAAGTCTTTTATTGCCATGCCATGATTAAAACACATGTTAGTACATAAGTGACTCTAATGTAGATTCGCCCTAGCGAGATGCATTAAATTTATTTATGTATGAGCAAGATAGATAATGTGGGCACGCCCTAGCGGGACACATTAACTATGCGTTAAAATGGTTAGACTTAATTGGGCGTCAAAACAGTTTTGGGCCTAGGCAAAGATGAGGTTTAACATGCTTTTTGAAATTGGATTTCTTAAAGAATCTCATAAAAGGAACTAAGAGTCATATGAGATATGATTGACAAGAGTTGTCTACCTAATTAATTTGATTTTGTGTAATCCGCCTTAGCGGACTTGAAATTAAATTAAAGTTGGATCTTAACCCATTTAAATTATATTATACATTGATGTATATGAAGGTTGTATAATTTAGTGGAGTATTTTGTTTGAAAAATACATCATTTATCTCTTTAATGAAAATCGGTACTTATTAATTTTGGAAATTTTGCATATTTGTAGATAATGACTAATAACACTCAATCATGTCGTTGCGATCATCCTTGAGAAGGATAAGCTCGAAGAGAATGGTACCAACTTTATGGATTGGATCCGTAGCATAAGAATCGTTCTTAGGCAAGAAGATAAGTTGTACATTCTCGATGGGCCTCTCCCCGCTGAACCACCGCCTACTGCCCCTAGGGTGGAAAGAGACAATTACAAGAAACATCGTAATGATTCTAGAGATGTAAGTTGTCTCATGCTTGCCGCTATGTGTTCAAAACTCCAACAAAAGTTTGGAACATTTGGAAGCCTATGAGATAGGCGTGGAGTTGAGGACCATGTTTCAAGAGCAAGCTAGGCAAGAGAGGTACAAGACCATTGTTGCATTCACTACTAGTAAAATGAATGAAGGGCAACAAGTGAAGTCC